>FIZR01016710.1:0-25524 GCA_900060175.1 Ferrisia virgata
CTTAAAAAAAAAAAAAAAAAAAAAAAACAAAGCAAAAAAAAAAAAAAAAAAAAAAAATTAATTTAAAAAAAAAAAAAAAAAAAAAAAAAAAAAAAAAAAAAAAGAGAAAAACAACCCCCCAAAAAAAATAACACAATAGGCATTAGTTGGTACAATGTATTAACAGTCAACCACAACTAAAAAGCATGGTTAAGGTTTTACCTTACATAAACTTTTAGCAAACTTACAATCATCATTCGAAAAGCCTATTCGTTCCAAGAGAAAAAAAAAAACTTTCCAAGATAAAGATTCAAGTTGATTGAAAAAGTTAAGAGTAAACTCGAAAAAAAAATCTATGCACCTTTACCTATACACGGAAACGTCTGAATTTACTGTAGCACGTAGAGAGATATATATTGAGGGAAAAAAGAAAAGCCAGACTAGACCGCAACATAAAAATCGCTTTGTTACACACTTTGTAAAATTTTCTAATTTCATGAAAAATCCATATAAACGACCAAGTTTGGAACTTTGAATTACGAGTATTTTCTTCAATTTCGAATTTCTCTATCTTTTTACAATCCACACGTAAGTACATAATTAATACCTACGTACTCACGTAGACTGAAAGATTACCATCTGTTTCGTCAACTGCGATAAATTCGTAGAAAATTTTACATTTGAAATAGTATACTGTGCATTAAAAATTATTAAAGTTGAAAAATTAATTCATGTAGAGATTGTTAATCGTGATTATATAATACTTAAAATAAAAATTCACATACCGAAAGTGCTTTGCAAGATAATAAAATTTTTCAATATGTTCTTGAATTTCAACAATTTCTTGGATTATCTGAAAAAAAAAACGAACGAACGAAGATTAGCGAAATGTATTTTCTAATTACATAAAATTAATATCTGGTCAGTAAAACAGTGATTAAAAAATCGTACTGAATGTACAGAACATGTAGAAGAACCAATGTGCATTCAAATATTTCAGATATTGTGGGAAAGTAATAAGTAGAAGTAAATTATTATTCTAAAAATCTCCAAGTATGTTTTAAAAACTTTGTAGAAAAAGTTATGCCAACTTCAGCTTTCATTAAAATATTTTTTGTTGAAAATTCATTTCAACTTTTTTTTAAATTGAAAATTTTTTAAAAATCCAACTAAATATCTACAGAATGTTTCGCATTGATAGTTTTTCCTTCATACCACGAATAGAGCAACTCAAGTTGAACGCACGTATGATGTTTTGCCTATTTCAATCCTTACAGGGGTAAAAATATACGGATCTGAATTTTTTTCCTCTAAAAATCTGAGTCATTTTCAAAAATTTCCAACTTGAAAAAAATGCTAGAAAGATCCAGTTTGCGCCAAAAAATGAAATATACGATGCAATATTTCTAGTAAAAAAAAAAGTATAAGTGAAAGTACAGCAAAATAATTTAAGAAAAAACACTAAAATTTCACATATTGTCCACAATTTTTAACGAAGCTCTAATAAGTACGCAAGGCCGCAGCGAAAGGGGTATTGGAAGGATGAGTCAGTCCCCCCTTTCCCCTACCACTCAGTGAAAATGTGCGAGTTATTTGAAAAAATATCGGGAAAGATGCATTAAAATACAAATTTTCAAACTCTCTATTCGCATTTTCTAAAAAATTTGACCCCACTCTGCTGGCGGTATATTTTTTATCTATATGTTAAAAGACAAATTCCATTGAATCGTCAATTTCCTAGAAGACAAATGTGGTCAATGAACTCGAAAAAATTTGCGAAAATTGAAAATCTTTCTTTTTCTTCATAAAACCTAAAAATAAATTCTCTTTTTAATACTTGAAAAAATTCATTTTTTTCAAAATTTCGCCCTCGCTTTCCTCGGGTATGGGCACAAATTTATTCTATTTATACCATTTACTTTAGGTATGTAACAAGAAAAAAAAAATTCCCAACCTCCTACCCCAGTAAATATTACTGCCTACTCCAATTTATTCATTTTTTCAAATATGGGTGAAAAAATTGTCGAAAAATGAGCTCTGTTCATCCTCCCTTGCCCGGCCTCCTCAAGTTGTTCGCTACAGGCCTGTAAGTATGCATTTGGAAAATTTTCCCTATACTAACGAGGTAATCGACCCACCCCCACTCCACTCACCCACCCACATTTGAGGCGATTATATTTCCTCCAGTTGGTTTAGAAATTTTTGGAGAGAACATTATTTTGAAAACTTGGAACACTTTTTCCAATAGACAACGTAATCTATCAAAATTTCATTCCGGTTTCAATCTAGTTGATTTTCATTTCATAGTAGCAAAAGAAATCTACGTTTATCACACTTGAACATATCAAATGTAATATTGATTCATCTTTTCAAATTCGAAAATTTTTTACTTGGAGAATTTTTAAAATTCATCGATTGGAGGAAGGGGTGTGAAAATTGAAACCACTGATAGAATCGTAGTCCGAGAGTCAATCGTTACTTAAAATTCGGTATATGGATCTTCAGAAAAGATTTAGTAGGTGTTTTAAATGAGCTTTTGAAGGCTGAGAGGGGGTTGGTCGACAAATTACTCCTTCGCATTCATTTGTAATTCAGAAAAAAATCATCGCTCATCGCCACGAGTTTCTTTTTAAGCCTCATTTTCGTATATACGAATTTTTCAACCATGAAATAAAAAAAGAAGCGCTCCGTGATCTTTTTCTTGACAAGAAAAGAAGGGAGGAAGTCTACACACGTAGGTATTGAAGTGAATAGCTGAAATTATTAAAAAGCACATTTAGGAACTCTATTAACTATACGTGTCAAATTTCAATCCCCTACCTCAATTAAGTAGGGAGATATGCATTGGACAGTCTTTTTATAAGGTCAAAAAGGGGGACTTCCTCGACGACATGTCTCTCATCCTAGTTGACGTATGAAACTGATTTTAATATATTACATAACTTTTGATTCTCTCTTGATTGGTTTAAAAACGAAGAATTTTTCTATTTTCTCCCCTCGGCAACCCCCCCCCCTCTAATTTGAGCTTGACTGAAATTTGATCCTCACTCAGAAATATCAAATTCACTGCTAATCTAAGACTGATTTTGGAAGCTATCGAGCTGAACAAATGATCTTTAGTTCAGGGGTAAAAAAATAAAAAAATAAACAAAATAAATGTGTGAAGTGATACATGGCCCTAAACGGTTTCAATGATCTTCTAGGACCTCAAAAGAAAAATTTTATCCACACTCCCTCTTCTATCAGTCCGTAATAGGCTGATTTTCAATGATAGAATGAAAAAAAAGCTGAATTTTCAATTAGATAATTTAATTTGAAAAACTCTATATATTTCATCAAATAAGCGAATTGAAAACGAAGGGAAAAACTGACACTTGGGCAGTTTTCTTTCAAATTACACCATTTTTCTTCGAGTTACGACAACGAGAACAGTCGATTCAAATCCTTGCAACAACGTACGAATTGATTGAAAGACGATTCCGTTCTATTTCAAACACGAGCATTAAATTAAAAATTGAAAAAATCGATTTATATTTCTATTTCTTTACTCGTATCTTTCATTATTTCGCAATTTTCATTAAAACACGTACGAAATAATAAATACAACACGTCAAAATCATATTACCAAACACAAACGTTTCGATAATTTTCATCGAGAAATTAATATCAAAACAATATGTAACACGCGAACATGAGAATCAAACCAAACGAATAAAACCATATAAAAAGATAGCACATTAAGTATGTACTAATAAAGAGCTATAAAATTATTACAAAAACCCTGCATTAAGCTTTAAAAATTACAAACCGCATCCTCTTGGGGATCCGCAAAGCAAACGATATCTATCAGCGCGTCTGAGTTAGTATTCGAGAAAAAAAAAAGGAGAGAAAAGAGAAAAAAGAAAAAAAAACCTCCACAAAGAATTATTTCCTTTATGGAAAAAGACTCGTAAGTAAAACGACCTTTACTAATGTCATAAATTTTACATCCTTTTCGCAGTACTCTTTACCTTCGGAAATTTTAAAACCTTAAAGCTGAAACGTCTGTTTTTATCTAGCGAAAAATAAATTACATTCGTGTAAGGGTCTTTTACACGTTTAAATCTTATTATTTAATAATGCGTGAAGAAAAACTCGAAAAAGGTCGCCGATACGATTACCTCAGCTATTAAAACAGGTACTTGAAATGACGACACGACACAGTACGTACGAGTAAAACCGCCTTCAGTTTCACTTTACGCTACCGTTTTATTCTAATCTGTGTCGAGTCGTAGGTGTATATATATAATTTATTTTTTAAACTTCAAACGCATGAATCATTGGACTGCGTATATGACTCACATTACTTACATAAACATCGACAAAAATCCCAGCAAGATAGTACTACTATGGACCGTATAGAGTATAAAAATTCAAAACAAATGATAAAACATAAATACCAACGAACGAATTTCGATGTTGGCTACGTGATGAAATTTTCATTTGTGTAACCTGCTCCTTTCTACAGCGAACATTTACACTTCATAAAAAAAAAAAAAAGAGGTGCGTTAGGTCATTAACGTATACATATATATCTATAGCGTGAGTTCATCATTTGTAAAGTTAAAATTTCTTTATACACGTAACTCTCGCGAAGAAAATACTATACGAAGGAATTACAAGGCCTCATCCTATGGCAAGTTCGCTTTCATTGCGTAGCTTTTATCCATAAAAAGTGTAAAAGAGAGAAAAAAAAAACTTTTAAAGCATCTTTACGTAACTGTATAAATGTGCAAGAAAGATAAAAGTATGGTTATCGAGAGAAAATTCGACGTTATAGCGAACACATAATTTAGCTATAGTCGATTTTACGAGTAGGTAAAGTATATTCCAGTCAGGAAATTAATTTGCTCGTAAGTTGTAATTAATGGCAAGTGTTGAAATGCGAAAATAATGAAATCCTTTCAAGGAGAAGTTTTAAGTAAATATTTGCCATTTTATCCGCATAGCGTCAAATACAAGTTTACTGCATATATAGGTATACCAAGTAGGTAAGTATACGTAAGTACGAGTACATCCGAAAGAAATATTTTCACATTACCGAACATCATCGCCGTCCATTCGTACACAAGTATACTCCAAAATGGATATAAGAACGTTAAAAATTAGTCCATCACTTTTTCCATTTGTTCGTTAACCTCGCATACGTTGAGATTTTTACGTTAGGCAAAAAAAAAAGCATCACTTCACGATGCTTTTTCAGCCTGATTTTCGTGAAATATTACGATTGTATGGATTGAAAAACTTTCCTAATCAACGGTAATAGTAGTAGTAAGGGCACCGAATGCTGTATCGTTTCAAAAATGCAAAAGCATGAAGCTGGGCTACTATAAAATTTTCGAGTCTCGATAATCATGTTGTTGAATTCTCTACGAAAAAAAAATTCTACGTGCAAATCATTGCTTAAAATACGATATTTTCTGAAGTCAACTGTCAAATGGAGGTGTTCGTTGAGGTGAAATCGTAAATCTGACTCCATTATCATATTCTGGAGGGCTAACTCATCTGAAAACGACACCAATATTACCCCCTACCCCTCCCCCAGTTGACCCCAAAAACAAGAAGCGAGAGCGCCATGGGAGCCCATATCGGGGATGTGGGAGTTTGACGCTTTTTTTCTGAGGTTTTACTTCGCCTTTGGTGGTAAATATGCAAAGTTACGAAACTTGTTCACCAATCGGTATTTTTTGCCTACACTCTGTTTTTTTTTTTTTTTAATTTCAACTCGCCATAACTCCGCCCCTGTTGATGGTAGGGCAAAAATTAACAAATATTCGAAATGCTCATATAAAACTGAAACTTTTTCATTCGAACCATTTTTCAATTGCGTAATTACTAACTTGAAAAAATTCGTTTTGGAACCCTCGGCTTGACCGAAATTATTGGAAAGGGCACTTTGGTTATTAGTATTAAAAAAGTAGCGCATTACAAGTAATTTAAGCTGCTAAACATCCTGCTACCTCCTCCCCATCGAAATTAATAAAGCTAAAAGTAAAACGAGGTAGAGATGCAATTTTTACAAGTTTCAGAATCCCTGAAACGAGTTTGCAAGACGATTTCAATTCGGAACTGAGGAGAGATTCATTTCCGATCATAAGTCTCGAAAATTTAATAGCAGCCCACCTTCATATCTTTGAAATTTTTTGTGCTGGTGCCTGTACCATTGGAGGGGTTAAATGGAGATAAAAAGTCGATACTCCTAAAAGGCACATCTAAAAACCTTAATAAATGTGTATACCAAATTTCAGCTTCTTAGCTCAATTTGGAGATGAGTTATGCGAGGAACAAATTCGAAAAATAAGTAAAACCGACCGAAAAATTACATTTTTGAGGCTATGAGGGGGGGGGGGCAATGAGGATGAAAAGTCGAAACTCACAAAAGACACTTCTATGACACCTACTGGTACTGTTTGGTTCGTAACTTCAACGCTGATGAGACCCGGGTAACATTATTCAAACTGGCTGAAATTTTAGCTGCGGTGTTCCTAGAGCCAAACAAAACTTTTAAAGAGGAGCGTGGGAAGGGGTTGAGGCGGGGGGGGGGGGGAAGCGAGGTTTCAAAAATTTCAAATTTTGTATTTTAACAAGTACCCTAATTTCGGTCCATCGAAATTTCTTTCCAACCAAAGTCAGTCTACATACCAAATTTTGAACTTTCTAGCTCAACTTGGAAAGGAGATAAGGGAGGAACAGCCCTTTTTCAATGCCAAAAAAGGGGAAAACTCTCATATCTCCCCTCCTAATTGACCTAGTGGGCTGATTTTTGGATATGTTATGTAACCTTGAATTGTCTATCGATTGGCTAAAAAAGGAATAATTTTTGCAATTTTAGCGCCTCAGCACCCCCTTCCCCAAATTTTGACATCACTGAATTTTGACCAGAGGTCATTTCCAATTCAGAATATCAAATGGCTCGCCAATCTTGGTATATTTTCCAAATTTGATCGATTTCGGTCAGTATTAAGCTGAACAGATAATTTTTTAGTTTCCGAGGACAAAGATAAAAATTAAAAAAGAAAATAAATACATCAGGCTATACCAAAAATGGTGGTAATGGTCTTCTAGGACCCACAACATATTTTGTTGATATTTCCCTACTCATACACCGCAGATAGATGGACCGTAATCGACTGGTTTTCCTCGACAATATGAAATAGATCGTGATTTCCTAATCATTTGGAAGAGTAAGGGGGTACAGTGAGGCTAAGAAGTCGACACCACCAAAAGGCACATCGTAGAACCCTCATCAAATATACATATCAAATTTCAACTTCCTTGCTTATCTTGGAAGGGAGATATGCGAGGAACAAACTCAAAACATAGGAAAAACCGATCAAAAAAGCACATTTTTAGAGCTGTGGGGGGATGCAATCAGGCTGAAAATTAAAAATCTATATTTTGAGGGCTTTGCGGTGGGAAGGGGGGGTGCAATGAAGCGGAAGAGACGAAACTCTCAAAAGCCACATCTAGAATCTAAATACCATATTTCAACTTCATAGCTCAATTTAGAGGGAAGATAGGTACGGAACAGCCCTTTTTCATGGCCAACAAAGGGGAAAATCCTCATATCTCCCCTCCTAATTAATCTAAGAGACTGATTTTTGCATATGTTATGCGGCTTTGGATTGTCTATCGATTGGCTTGGAAAAGAAGAATTTTTGCAATTTATACCCTCTCAACGACCCCCTCCCCCTCTAAATTTGGCACTAATGAATTTGACTCGAGGTCATTCCTGCTCCAGAATATTAAATGGCTCAACAATCAGAGTTTTTCCTCAAATTTGACTGATTTCAATCAGTATAGAGCTGAGCAAATAGTTTTTTAGTTGCGGGGCGAATATAAATATCTGACATGGCCAGAAATGGTTGTAATGGTCTTCTAGTACTCGAAAACGGATTGTGTTGATATCCCACTCATCAGTCGCAGGTCGAAGGACCGTAATAGCCTGGTTTTCATTAACAATATGACGTAGAAAATCAGGCTAAAAACACTATAATAGGTTTCCGAGTATCGTAAAATTTCACCGGATAACGAATCAATTTAAAAACAACTTTGGTCTCGATCTATTGTTGTTTTTACATTTTTTCTCCCTGCTTTTAGCACTCTGCTCTGCTCCACTCCGCGCTCAGCTCAGCTCAGGAAACACATCGAAAAGATATTAAACTTTTGGAAAAACGAGTTCAATTTTCCGATCCGCGCAGCGTAGGGCAATGCCGTCGTCGTCGTCGTGTTTCCTCGTAATTATTTTCGGATAAAAGGAGTTTTCAGCATCGCTTATTCTATTGATACCGAAGTCTCTTATCGCTGGGCGACATCTATCGTATACGGTAGCTGTTCGATGAATTTTTTCAACCTGTCGGCTTTTTAATATCGTTTCCTCGGCGGCGTGTACTAACCTCCATCTCTTTTGCTTCTTATATTCGTACACCTAATTGAAAATTACTCTTTATCCAATCTTCACCCTGTACGACTACGTTTATCGTACCAATTTCCGCCTTTTTCCGGGTTTCATTTAACCTTTTGAAAATCGTATTTTGATCGCGAGGCTTAAAACGTCTTGAATTTTTCTCTCTCGGCGCAGAGTAGAGGTTTTTTTTCCCCTCGATAGCGTGGTATTGCTTTAATGTTATTTACATAGTTAATTTAACTTACACGTCAAATTTGATAAGTGACGCGGTGCCAGTCGTAGTACGAACTGATTTAAGGTACCCCCCCCCCCTGTTCATTATCAATTGGCCATAAAGAAGGCGTTATTTATGCGAACGTATAGGTCTACCAGGTACGACTAAATAATATATTCGAAGCGTATGCGCATATTCTACACGCGTCAAACAAAGAGAAAAAAAAAATATTAATAACCCTTCAAAATCATTAAACATTTACGACGACTAAGACGACAAAAAGAAAAACGACTAGCACGCAGGAAATGAGAGTATAAGTTGGAACGATGCCGACAGTGTCACCGTAGACCATACCGATTAATATAATAGCATACGAGAAAAGAACACAAACTCCACTTCACAGCAATACGCAGTATACTTTATACTATAAAATCTATGTGTAAGTACTGTATAAATGAAAAGTAGGACAACTTTTTTCTCTTTGAGTAACCAACAAAGAAATCTAGGTAATATAAAAGCCGCGTGTGCTTTCTATTTTTGAGATAAAAATCCTAACGTCGAACATCATTCGTCGTAGCTTTTTTATTCGATAAATCGAGCGTGTAAATAGCATAGCAAATTGGGTTTGAAATTCATCGAAAAATTCTTCTCTTTTTACCTTATCAAAAAAAAAAAAAAAAAAAATGAAAAAACATTGGAACTTTTTTCCCTTTAATTTCTTCGTTTAAAAAAAAAAATGAAAAAACATTGGAACTTTTTTCCCTTTAATTTCTTCGTTTTATTGCGATTTATTAAGCCATAAGGTAAGCGACAAATTTACCTATCATTAAGCATTTTTCGGCTCATCGTATCGTAAAAAAGAAGTACGTATTTTTCTTTGTATTCTCTTTTTAAATTTTGTAAGATGTTCGAAGACTTAAAAAGTTTTTTTCTTTAACAGTTGCAAACTACTCTTCATCATTCTTCTGTTTAGATTGGAACGTTTATTTTTTCATAATATTTAAACTTTTACTCGACCTCGACTACCGTTTTTCCGCAGCGTTAAGCTGTAACAATTTAACAATTTAAATTTTTCAAATAAGTAGACGTTTATTTATTCGTTTTTTTTTTTTACTAAAATATACACAAAAAATGTTTTGGTACAATAAGAACAATTTTACTGCTTTGTTGCACAAATTTTACTGCCTAAATAGTTTTTCTTGAAACCAGTGTTTATCCCTGTACAGGGCCTTCACCTCATTACAAGTTTCTCTTGCTTTACAAATAGACAGTTTCACAATGACAAATATTCAACGTCTCACTCATTAAAAGATTGGATGAATTGTATTATTGTTTCACTGTTTCGACTACAAGAGCAACATTCCTTCAAAATATGTTACTAAAAAAATCAAAAAATTCAAAAAAAAACATTTTTCAAGCCCCCCCCCCCCATTCACCTACTTAAGAGAACAATACATATATATGTCTCTCTCCATCAAATTTCCTTACAAAGGGAACCCCTTCTGCACTGAATTTCTCCAATTTGCTCAAAAAACCCTTGCAACAAAAATTTAAATTGTTGAAGTTGGTTTTTTGTTTCGAGAGAATTTTCGAAAATTTAAAAAAAAATTGGGATTGTTCAAGAAACACGGTTTTTCTAAGGAAAAAAAGCTGCTATTTACGACAAGACGTTAAGTACAGGTTAAACAGTGATTGTCTTGTAAGACAACCTGACTCTTCGGACAAGCTGAGATTGTCCAAGAAAAATGGTTGTCCTGAGAGACAACCTGCTATTTAGGACAAGACATTAAGGACAGCTTGTCCTGAAACAGCGATTGTTTAGTATGACAGCCCAACCCAAGAAAAACAGTTGTCCTAAGAGGCAACTTGCTATTTAGGGCAAGGGGTTAAGAAGCTGGAATTGTCCCGGGTAAACGGTTGTTCTAAGAGACAACCTGCTTTTTAGCACAAGACTTCAAGTACAGATTGTCCTGAAAAAATGATTGTGTTGTAAGGCAACCTAACTCTTCGGAGATCCTAGGATTGTCCGAGATAAACGGTTGTCCTGAAACAGCGATTGTCTTGTAAGACAACCTGACTCTTCGGACAAGCTTGTCCCAAGGAAACGATTGTCTTGAGAGACAACTAGCTATTCAGGATGACATATCAAGTACAGATTGTCCTGAAATTACGATTATCTCATAGGACAACCTGACTCTTCGGATAAGCTGAGATTGTTTGAAGTAAATGGTTGTCTTGAAAGCAGCTAACTATTTAGAACAAGATGTTAAGTATAGATTGTTCTGAAACAGCGATTGTCTCATAGGACAACCTGACTCTTCAGATAAGTTGAGATTGTCCGAAATAAACGGTTGTCTTGAAAGACAACTAACTATTTAGGACAACACATCAAGTAAAGATTGTCCTGAAACAGCGATTGTCTCATAGGACAACCTTACTCTTCAGGCAAGCTGGAATTGTACATGAGAAATGGTTGTCCAGAGAGACAACTTGCTATTTAGGACAAGATGTTAAGTATAGTTTGTCCTGAAACAGTGATTGTCTTGTAAGACAATCTAACTCTTCGGACAAGTTGAGATTGTCTGAGATAAATGGTTGTACTAAGAGACAACTTGCTACTAAGGACAAAATATTAAGTGTAGATAGTTGCTGAACGTGAATCTGAAGGTGTAGAACGCTAGTTGAATGGTGGCAAATCAATGTTTTTTGAAACACAAGTTGTGGTGAGAGTTCTTGAAAAGGTGCTCTGCGCATGCTTTTATTGTTTATTGGCTGAGTGTAGAGATGCAAAAACGTATGTGCGCAGTTTTTGGTACTGGTAGGGATGTCCGCGTTTCACTTCAATGACAACAAGTCACATGTAACCTGAGGCGTGAATTCGGGCATGCGCAGAATGGTTTTTCAGAAACTTTCACCAAAACTTATGTTTTACATTTGGAGTATTTAAACTAGCAGTGCATATAATACATGGTCTTAAAATAGTTTTCAGCAGCAAACGCTTGAAAATATTTCTAAGCACCCCCAACAAGTTCCACGATGAAATTTTTCAATCTGCAGACAGTGTATCATATTAATTTTTTCAATCAATGTTTCATCCAAAAAAGTGAATTCCAACTGAAATTGCTCAAAAGTTTCATGTTGCGGGCCAGCCAACGGAAAAATTTATTCTTTAGTGTTAAAATCAAAAATTTCTTGATAATGAATGACAATGGTTCTTAACAATCTCCGAATTAGAAGGTTTCCTACTCTGTAACGAAAAACTTTTAAGCAATTTTAATTGAAATTCACTTTTCTTAGCTGAAAATTTTTTGGACCCGTTATTGAGTTGAAAAGTTTGTTTACTGCATTTTTTTGAAAAATAAAAAACATCGATTTTTGCAATGGACGACTTTTTAGTCCCCTGCTAGGTGGTTATAGGTGGAATCAGTTCAAAATTCCAATGATACAGGGAGATGTAGAAACTTGAATAGAGCTTTTCCGAGGTGCTACACTATTTTTATAGGATTAAAAGTAGAAAAAAACCTCCTCCACTTAGAAGACCCATAGATCTATCCTTCTTTGAGCAACCACCTACGTGAGTTTGGTCGAAATCCGAGACATGCTATTTTTTATTATACCCCCAATGTACAAGTACCATATACAAAATCTCTACTCTTTCCTTCATAGATCCAAAATTGAATTCAAATATTATAAGGTTTTTAATTTCATATAAACCTACTTATTACGGTCTCCCACTTTTGTTTGTTTAAAATTAAAAATTCAAAAAATTAATAATAAAAAAAATAAAGAAATTTTTACCAAACACGAATTTGATATAGATTTTTCCATTCAACATTCGTGTTCGGACTACGACGTACGACGGCAACATAGGTTATTCGACGAAAAAAAATTCCTTCATAGAAAAGACGACAAAAAAAAAGAAGCATGTGCCGACCTTTGAAAAAGAATTCCCTCGGTTTCGCATGAATAAATAAACAGTTGCCGAGCAAATCGTATAGATATACATAGAGAGATATATACGTAATTTTTTTCTACCGTCGCGTCGCGTTGCGTCTCCGAAATTTGGACGGGTTTGTTACGCCCATAGGGTGCTAGATTGGCAGAAATGTCGCTTTCTTTCGTAAACTAGTACTAGGTATACCTACTTATATGTATATACGCGTATATGTTTTCATTTTTCCTCTATTTCATATCACGTGGTAAAAGATTTATAGCGGACGAGTTGAGGTACAGTACACAGCTAAGGTTTTGAAAAAACACGGTTTTTTATTCGTTTACGCTTTTTTCCTCTCTGATACGTGTACGTAGACGTATACGAACGTTATTATGATGTATACCCATAGCCAATAACGCCCGATAGAAAATACGATAGGAAAAATTGTTGAGTTGGAAAACATGGTGTGTCAGATTAGGTTCGTTATATAAATTCCGTAAAATGTAATTTTTTTCTGCCTTTCGCCCTCATCCGCGTGGTGAATATTTTCTATGTCGAAACTAAACCTTGCCTTGGTGATGTGTGCAATTCTCCCGTCAAAGTTTTCTCTTATATTATCACGCCTGTACCGGGTGTTCCGTATTAGCCTCACCATCCTTATACCACTGATAGGTCAACTCATGAGACTTACATGTATAATAGTTGGTATAACCAAAAAATTAAAGGTGTCAAGATATGCGTTTTCAAATTTTCATTTTCGCCCAAACCTGTCGCTCACTTTGAAAATTCATTGAAAAGTAGTAAATAAAGATAAAAATTACCAGTTTAAAATATAATGTACACCCTCAAGTATGTGCGGTATAAAAATCAAGAGTGAGGATCAGGTGGTTCGTAAAATATGACAAAATAATTGCAAAAAAACATGACTAAAAGTTGGTAACTTTTTTAGTTTTTTGTGAATAAATTTTGAAAAAGCTAGGTTCGGCAGAGCACCTTCAACTCAACGGTTAGGCTGGTAATCCAGAGGTTGGTAATTTTAAGGAGACAAAAAATATCAACTGAAGAATTACATTTATGCGAATTGAAAAGAAGCATTGCGAACATATATGACCCCTACTCTAAGTCTGCATACCAAATTTCAACTCCCTAGCTGAATTTGAAGTGAAATGGAATAGGATTGGAACTGGAATGAAATTGAAATTGAATAGAATACGAATGGAATTGGAATGGAATGGAATTAGTATCGGAATTTGAATGGAATATAATTAGAATGTCAAGAAATTGGAACCCCCTTAGCACCCCTTCCCCAAAATTTGGACATAACTGAACTTTCTGACTCGAGGTCAATCTCATTCTAGAATATCAAATCCGTCGCTAATCGAAGTCTATTACCCAAATTTAATCGATTTTAGTCGATATTGAGTTTAAAAAATGATATAACTTCATCTCCACTCTTGATTTTTTTTTTACTGTGGTCGCTCACTTATATGTATAAGGTGTTCCAGTTTCAAAGCACCTCCTTCATACCATAAGTAGAGCAACTCAAGTTGAATTCATGTAGCATGAGTTGCCTATCGAAAACATTGCAGGAGCGGTGTTATCGGCTTTTGAATTTTTTATTTCAATAAAATTTAAAGTAATATTCAAAAAATTCCTATTAAAAAACTAAAAATGGTAGGGATTCTAGTTTACGCCAAAATGTGACAAATACAATGTAGCATTTCTGGTACAAAAAAATTGGGCCAATTAAAAAAATTTTGGTAGATACAAGGTGCCCTATGTCACTTGGCATAAATAAATTTTCTCCAACTTGTTTGGTGAATACTTTGGAAAAAAATTGTTTTGTTGAAATTTTTTCCTTTTTTTCAAAAAAAAATTTCGATAAAAAATAAATTTTGGAAAAAAATGTTCCTTAATTAAAGTATTTCCTCGATTTTGTTATATTTTCTCTGAATTACTTGAATGTTTCAAGAAAAAGTGCTTTTTGCTGAAATTTCTATTTCCATGGAATATTTTTTTCTGAAAGAATAGAGAAAATTTTAACAACACAATTTTTGTCCAGAATATCCAAACAAGTGTTTGGAGGAGGGGGTACCCTGTTACTTAAAAAAAATTTTCTAATTGGATACTTATAAATTTTCAAACATTTTCTTACATTTGAATTGTCATATTTCACGAATCATATCTATCACCTGTGCCCCTAATTTTTTTACCGAAAATACTACATTGTATTTGTCACATTTTAGTGTAAACTAGACATCTCTACCATTATTAGTTTTTAAATTGAAATTGTTTTTAAATAAAAAATTTGGATGCCTATAGCGCAGCCCCTAAAATGTTTTGGACATGCAACCCATTCTACATGAGTCCAATTTGTGTTGCTCTTCTTGCAGTATGAAGGAGTTACATTGAGACAGAACACCCTGTATCTATTGCCTTGTAGTGTAATCATTTTGTTTTTCTCAGATTTTCCTTCGAAATTAGAATTTTTCTTTGTTTTTTTTTTTGGTATTCATCATGTAATATTTTACAAATCACTTCACCCCCCACCCTCAACCTCAATTTTTATACCACACATACTCTCCATTTTTAGTTCTTTTTTCTATGAATTTTCAACGTGAGCGGCAGGTTTAGGTGAAAATGAAATTTTGAAAATAGCATATCTCAGCCCCTTCGATTTGTTGGGTATGCTAACCATTATACCTGTAAGTTTCATGAATTGACCTATCGCGGGTATAAGGATGGCGAGGTTAATGCGGAACACCCGGTACACATGTTTCGCTTTCAAAATCTCAACGTATTCGAATTTCGAATTAATAAATACTTAGTCCAACTTGGTAGTAATTTAATCGAGCGAACTGGTACATTTCATTTAATAAAATAACCGATAGCCACGAAACAAGCTATTTCGTGTGAATTGAAGCGAGCACATTTTTGCGAGCAGCAATAGCCTACTATGGTGGTTCGTCAAACGAGCTTTGAACAAACTGATGGTAAAGTCAGAAGATTCGTTTAACTATCGCATTAAACTTGTGATGGTTCGGGGTGTTGAGCGAAACACACAGTGAAAAGAAGAAATAGCCTTGCCTCCGGGGAAATAATTTCTTTATATTTTAGATTATAGGGTAGACTTGTATTATGTTGTTGATTAGGGTAGTTGCATTTTTCTCTCTCTCTCTCTCTCTCTCTCTCTCTCTCTCTCTCTCTCTCTCTCTCTCTCTGTCTCTCTCTTCTTTTTTCTCAGCCAAGTACATACTCATTACAAGTATGCTTACATCTTCCAATTATACGTCCGTATATTCGATATATTAAATGGGAAATTATTCGCATCGACGCGACGTCAAAATAACTAGAGCGTTACTGATTTGTTTTTGTTGTTTGCATTATTTTTTTTCTAACTATTATGTAGAGTTTATTTAACGATCGTGGCAAGTTGAACTTCACGCTGAAGTTGATAATTTTATTGGCTCGACAAATTTCATAACAGTTAAGTCGATTCGAGTGTAAAATGTCTAATAATAAAAACAAATTGAATCAGCCAAGTATACTGCAGAGTGCACGCAGACACAGTGAGCGAGTGAAAAAAAAAAAAAAAAAGGAAAAACTTTTAACGATAAAATGAATTTTTAAATACTTAACGCGGAAATTATCGAGAAAAACGTGTCGCGAACTCGTTATCGCGTATGAAAGCACAAAGTCGCGTCAATAGGTAGAAGTACCCCCAGCCAGCTACCTAGCTAAAGCTTTACTTTAAATATTTTCTAAAAACAATCCCTTTCGTCGTCGTGCGGTAAAATGTTGAACCGATGAAACCACTTCATTAATATGAAAAGTATGTTTACGTTAGACGAACCACGAGCAGCGGCAATCTCAAAGGTTGGGTTTTTTCATATTTATATTTTCGCCTTCGCCTTCGCCTTCACCTTCGTCGCTATCAAACCATCCGAGGAGAAGAAAAAACAGGGAAAACAAAACAGCAGAAAAAAAAATGTTATTTTCATAAAAAAGAAAAACTTTACAAATTTGCCGCGTGTTAGAAAAGAAAATTCATAGCGAGGGTTTGCATTCTCGAGACGACGAGATTGTATAGCTAATAAAATAAGGTGCTGTAACCTTGCATAAAAAAAAACACGATACAAGCTGAATTGCGCTTTTAAAATTCAGAAAATAGGGTTGTCCGCTACGAGTTTTTTTCTTTTGCTTTACTTTCTTTTTTTTTTCTTTTTTTTTTTTCATTATGTAGCCTTCGACAGTGAAATTGCAGAGGAAAGAATCGTTTCATTTAAACGAGTAATTCGCTTTTATTAAAGTAATCGAAAAGGTGTCGACGAATTTCACGATAAAAGTGAAATTTCCTTCGGGTTTTCTAGCTACGAGTAGATACGTTATACGCTCGTATATGGTACGTAGATACTACGTTCGTTGTGACAAATGCGGATTGTGGTTTGGAAATTTTAATCCAGTCACAGGGTTCGGATAAAGTGAATTTTTGCGGTGTTGAGAACTATAGTGTGTTAGAAGCAGATATCTAAAGTACATGGTATTACCAACATGCAGCACGAAGCATGAATAATTACGGGCGAGAGAATATCGTATCGCCCTTCCTGGAATGACTGCAACGTTATTTATTTTCTAGCCGAGAGGATGGAATTTGTAAACTTGAAGCGTATTGTTTTCACAAATTGTCTAGGTGCATGAGTTTTTCATTCGGGTAAGTACAGGTAAATATATGTATTTTTTTTACCTCGTTCTTGATAGCAAAAACGTTGTAACTTTGTGTGTTAAGAATTTAACCCTGAAACCTTATAACTTACTAGATGTGAATTCCTCTCTTCAACTGAATACAGGGTGTTCCATGAACATACGTCCAAAATGAGAAAAGCAATATACGACACCAAATACATGTTTGATATAACATGGCTGCATAGCTGAGATGGACCAAATTTCGTTTGGGCGTTTCAATTTCAGTTTTTTTTTTTCAAAAGCTGGAAGAGTATGGAAAAAAAGTTGAAAATGACGTCAAATGAACGTGGTAAAAATTTAAGGTCTTTAAGTTAACCTTTACCTCAGCCCCTTTTGATTTGAATGGTAATTTTTTTGATTTTTTTGGTGCTAACGTGTCATAATAGACCATATGAGACAAAAAAAGACTTCGTAGATTTTTTTTATTTTCAGGTGTTCTAAAAACATATTTAAAAATAAAAAGAATCAAATATTTCAAATTTTTTTGAAGTGAACAAAAAAAATACTTTTATTTATTATGTCATAAAAAATGATAAGATTTCATATTTTTACTCCATTACCTTGAAAACATTTTAAATATTAAATTGATTTTTTCCGCTTTTAAACAGAATTTTAGAACAACTGTAAAGCAAAAAAAAATTGCGACGAGTTTTTTTTAGTCTCATGTAGTCTAGTACAATATATTAACGCAAAAAAAATCATGCAATTTTGAAATTTCTAAATTAAAAAGGATGGTAGGGTAAGGGTCAAGTTAGAGATCTTAAATTTTTACCACGTTAATTTGACAAAAAACCTAAAATTGAAACGTCCTAGGTCGCAACAGTTGCAAAATGACCCTAATATATGCATAATGAGGTAAAAATTTTAGCTCAAGAACTCAATTTTTTAAACTTGTAAAAATAACTTGGTTCGCTAAAAATTCTGAAATTTTTTCCATAAATGGAATTATTACACGCGTTTATACCCAAAATAATCATTGTTGGCAAATTATCACCATTTCCACTTAATTGGAAGTTTCTAAAAAATGAATTTTTAAAAAAACTTGATTTTCATGAAGTACTGTAATTAAGTGAATTAAAAAAAAGCATCGCTTCTTTTTTCCTAATCAGTGGTAGGGATAGGAAGTGCAATGCTACTGAAGATTCAACATCGCCCAAAGGCACATCTAAGACCCTTACCAAGTCGACATCCCAACTTTCAACTTCCCAACACAATTTGGTGGGGGTTTATGCGAGGAAAAACCTCTAAAAATAAGGAAACGAAAATCGACCGACAAATTAAATTTTTTAGGGCTGTAAGAGCATGAAATGGGCCTAAACGGTCAAAACCCCCAAAGGGCACATCTATGGTTCTTCCTACGGCTGTATAACAAATTTCAACTTGCCAGATCTATTTGGAGCAAAGCTGGGGTTTAGACAGCCTTTTTCCAAGGTCAATGAGAGGAAAACTCTCTCACCCCCCCCTCGTAATTGACCTAAAAACGCGATTTTTAAATATGATATACAACTTCGATTGTCTATCGATTGGCGCAAAAAGGAGCAATTTTTGTGATCTTATCCCCTCAGCTATTTCTCCTACAAATTTAGGTATGATTGAATTTTGATCCGATTTCATCCCCACTCCAAAATATTAAATGGCATGCCAATCGAAGCCTATTCTCCAAATTTGATCGATTTTGGTCGGTGTTGAGCAGATAAAAATTATTTTTAGGTTATGAAAAAAAAATAAAATAGAATAAAAATAAATATTTGACATGACCAATAATGATTGCAATGGTTTTTTTAGGATACCAAAACCAATTTCATTGATATCACCTCTCGCTTATCAATCATAGACCGTAATAGTCTGATTTTAATCGACCTATTTTAGACTCTCGGTTTTAATTTTTTTCTTTTTTTTGAACCATTTTTACTGCTTGTGCGTTGGGATCACTGTTGAGAACCCTTGAAAAGGATACAAGCAATGAAAACCGACGTTGAATGAACAGACTTATTATACATCTGCTGAATTTCAATATGAATTTACTGAAAAAAAATTTTGAATGGTAAAAAAAAATCTTGAGAAAACATGAAAACCTCATTTTTTAAGCATCCCTGAAAAATCATCCATGGGGCGTATAATTGATGTCATGCACTCATTTTAGAAAATCGTTTCTCAAAAAAAAATCTTTCGCGGTTTTTCAGAAAATCATGAAAAAAAACATAAAAAGTAACATTTTTTTAAAAAACCGTGAAAAAAGGAAAATAGTGTAAATTTTCCAAGAAAGATAATTTTGCGTATTAATACGTGTAATAATTTCATTTATGGAAAAAATTTTCAAAGGGCATTTTTTCAATTTTATGAAAAATTTTGAAAATTAGTGAACTAAGAATCAGTTTTGCAAGTTTAAAAAATTGAGTTCGTAAAATGCTTTCTAACATTCTTAACCTCAAGAAGAAAGCCAGGCGTGCAATTCGAGACCTGGATCAGGATGATAAAATTGAGAAGAAATTCTAAAACAACCTGTAAACAAAATTTCATAAGAGCACAATTTTTTTTTAAATCTCAAAAAATTTCCTCATTAATAAACACAAAAAAATTCTTGGCAATGAATTTTGAACATTTTTTTGTACTTCTGAACTCACTTGAAAATCTAAAGAACTTGGAGTAAAATTTACATATTTAAGAAAAGAATTTGGTTTCCCATACAATCAGGTCAATTCATCATAATAGACACCTCCCCCTGTCTTATTATGGATGTCTACTCATAGAACGCCCTGTAGATATATCTAACACAGTAGTTCATTAGTATAAAGCAACAATCGCTTTTATTTTCAAAACAAAAAAAATGAGACGTTTTCCATTCAATATTTATCAATTTGAGTGTTATAGAATAGATTTATACCTGTGAACGGTGTGTTTTTTTGTCGACTCGTTTTGAACTGTATACCATAGGTTTATGTAATGAGTACGATGGCAAGATGTTAATTGCCCATTTTATGTGTATGGTTTAATTAATACCTACATCGTGTTATTATGATGGTATCTTGTGACGATCTACGAGTATAAAACAGGGGTGTTCGTTTTATGATGAAGTCTGTCGTAAATGTTAATATAAAATGGTTGTGTTTTTTTTCTATAGATAAAAAAATATTAAATTGGAAGTATTATTTTCAATTTTTCGCTATCGAATTGGTATTTTGATAAAAATCGATCAACCTGAAAGAAGAATTGTTCGAAAATTATTACGTCACGTTTACTCGTAACCTACTTTCAAAAACTCATCATAACTTTGATAGATCCTCGAGATGGTAGAATCATAAGGGAATTGAACGATGTTTTAATGCCGAACAATCGAACGTATATGTACAGTTTGTGATGAATAATGAGTGCTCACTGCTCAACATTGATATTTGAATATAACAGAGTGTAAGTAAAGAACGGAAGCGAAAATTTTTACAAAAATTCTGAGATAATAAATTACTTATCCAGCATACAAATCGAATATTCTATTCCAAAGGGAACCTCCTCCAGACAATAATAATAAATAACGCAGGTCAAATTTGTATACATCGTATGATTGCCTCACCCTCAGATAACAGGGGCGACGATAAACTCGACTCAATTTTTTTCAAATTTTCATATCATTTCCGATACTTAGGTAGAGAACACTGACATCTAGAACTTCTACTAAATATACATACCAAATTTCAATATTACAGCTCTATTTTGAGCCAGAGGGGGCGGGGTAAGGGAAGGAACAGCCCGTTTTCAGGATCAATAAGGCGAAAAACCCTCATATCTTCCCTGCTAATTGGCCTAGGAGACTAATTTTTGAGTAAGTTACACGACTTTGAATTCTTTATGGATTGACTCAAAATGGAACAATTTTTACGGGTTTGTCCCCCTCAGCACCCCTTCCTCAAATTTTGGCAAAACTGAATTTTGACCCAAAGTCATCCCCACTCATATATATCAAATCATTACAATGAGAAAATAACGAGGAAAAAAATTAAAAATAAAAATAAATATCTGACATGGCCAAATATGGATGTAATATTTTTCTAGCACCACAAAACGGATTTTGTCTATATCCCCCCCTCTCCATTATCCACCATTAGTCAATGGACCGTAATAGCCTGATTTTCATTGACAATATGACAGAGAAAATCAGTCCAAAAAACAAGAAAATCAAGAAAATATCAAAATTCCATATTATTTTCAGCTTGTATTAAATAGAATCGGTTCGGTATCAAAATTTTTCCTACACCAACATCTAATTTTCAATTAATTTTCCTACTGAAAAATGATTTCCTTCCAAGTATTACACATCAAACTTTCATATCTAGCCTCAATGCCTACAAAGTTACTTTTACTTGAAATTCAAAACTTTTATAAGGTAATTAATGATATTTATTACAATGTTTCCAAATTTCAAAACAAGCCTGTAACTTTAAATGTAATTTATAGATCATCAGGCTCGAAAAAAAAATTTTCAAAAAAAATACGCCTGCTAAAATTTACAATGAGATACACCCTTGGCAAAGTTTTGTAAAATTTTATAAAAATTTAATGTAAGATGAAAAAAAAACAATAAATTTATAAGGTCATTGAATTCAAACTGACCAAATCGATCGAATACAATTTCCAGCCATTCGGGAACCATAAGCAAAATTTCGATAATTTTTCAACATTACTCGACTTTAAAAAAAAAAATACATACGTTTTAGTTTCTATAATTTTAGTCTATAGAAACTAAACTCGATAATTTATAACTCGAATATAATTTTTTTTTTCGCACAAATATCAAAAGCAACGATTTTGCTTTTTCGCAAAAAGTGTAGAAAATCAATGCTGAAAATTTCATCATATTCAGCAACGTATAAATTATATTAAATTATAAGGTAGAATTTTTCTCCGTTTCCGAATTTCATTTCATAATACTTTTCATAATGGTATATTTTTCTTTACCCTTCGTATCTCATGTAGGGAACTATTCTTCGTCAAAAATTATTGAAAATTTTCACTTCGAGTTTTATCATAAAACTCGAAACACGCATCCTTGGATTTTTTTCCTGCAGCAAAATTGTACATATTTACGAATAGGATTTGCCTCTTTCATCATTCGTACTTGTACAGTTCATAATTTCCTATACCCTCGCATTCACATTCATCACTCACTCTTCCCCCTCAAAGAAGCAGAAATTTCACGCAGATAAGTGCACATATCTCTCAAAGTAAATAATAAATAACTTTATTTATTCGTAGGTTACTTAGCAGGGGAACTTGAGAAAAATATTTTTCGCAAAGGGGACGACGTGGTTAACATCGATGCGAGAAAATTTACGACTACTTCGAGGATACGGTAATATACCTACAGCTAGAGCTACCTACCAAGTATCTTACCTACGTTTAAATATCTCAAGATTTCAGAAAATCTCCATCTACTTCGTTTTCTTTTTTCTTTTTTTTTTCAACGTATAATATCAAGATAAGTAAGGCGTAAAATCAGAACTCGTGTTGGGGTTAAAACACACACACACACCAAAACATCAAAAAATTAATGAAAACTTGCGATATTATTTTTCATTTAGTTTTTTTTTTTTTTTAAATTCCGCTATCTCTTTTCAAGAGAAAATTTCTTCTTACGAATACCTACGCTACCTACCAACTTGAAAATCAAGACAATAAGTTTTTCACGTAAACCATCGCATCGTGTCGCGTCACCTTCGCATCCTTTCATTTAAAACAACGAAAAACAATTATTAAATAAAAACACCGGTAAAAAGTCGAATTACATCAGTCTAGAAAATGTTCAACAACTGAACAAAACTTCAACGTTTAAGCTGTCACTTTAATTCGGACCAATTAAATTATTTCGTTACATCTTGACAGTTCACGACATTATGAAAGTCACTACAATGAAATAACTTATCTTAATTAGACAACTTTTCAGCTTACTTTATACTCGAACATAACGTCGCGTCGCAAAAATTCCTAACAAAGCATAATCTTCAAGTCAACCAGGTTAAAACAGTTGAATTTACAGCTTGGAAATTAATTCTTTTTATTACGCGACTAAAGAAGACAAAAGAAGAACGAAAACCACGACCTACAAAGAAAAAAAAATCCTATACACTATGAACTTTATGCGCGTTAAGCTTTACACATATATTTTAAGGTTGTTGGTTTCTTTTTTTTTTTTTTCTATTTTTTTAAATATAACTCAAAAACGGTCCGTTTACTTTTCGGTAGAGTCTGAGGAAAAAATTCTAATAACTATTTTCATTACGAATATGTCATAAAATGGAAAATGCGCGCTGTTATAAGAAGAACTTTATGAGAAAATATTACCATGATATTCTTAGGGGTGGATTTTCTCCTTAAGGGCGCACAAATGCATCACATAGTATGACTCATTTCTTTTTAGCTGCTACGCCATGCGTCGGTTAGGGTAGAATCCCATCTTGCTGCGTTCCACGGCTTGCATTACTAAGAAAAGAAACGAGGAGGGAAAAAAAAAAAAAGCAACCGACACTTTACTAAATTGTAAAAGTATTGAACTCTCATTGATCATTTCGTTCTTCTAATTCAATTCTACGCCACGTCGTTCAACTATTTCTCGCATACACGTCATACAGAGAAAGACAAAGATACACAGAGCCCTATCTTCGTATCTTCTCTTTACTTTTATCAACAGGGAAATTAATTCTTCGACTTGAAAATTGTTTGATATCGCGATGCAACTAATGGTCGTAATCTGAAAACTGTATAGATGATAAAGTTGTACAATTTGTGTAGGTATTCTGTTTATTTCTACTCGGCTGGTTATGCAGTCTCCTGCTGTAACTTGTATTAATATTATACGAAATTCTCACTAAATGAACTCGTCGTTAATATTTTATCTACGGTTTACACGCGTCAGTTTGGCCATTAATTAAATCATCATTGTACCATCGTGTACCGTATACTTATCATTCGGATAAATATACAAACAAAACATTTGACGAAAATGAAAAATTCCATGTACCGGGTGTTCCGCATTAACCTCGACATCCTTATACCTGTGATAGGTGAACTCATGAGACTTGCATGTTTAATGGTTAGCATACCCAAAAAAGTCGAAGGGGCTGAGATATGCTATTTTCAAAATTTCATTTTCATCCAAACCTGCTGCTCACTTTGAAAATTCGTAGAAAAAAAAATTAATGATGATGACAATTCGCCGATTGCTTTAAAACATGATGTCTACTTGAACAATAGCGAATTTTCGCAACTTTTTTTTCAGAACCCTTCTCCTCCATCATTTATTGAAATCAGGATTTTCGACGAAGTTGAAATTTTGTCCATTTTTAGCTTGATTTTCCATATCATTTAGTCAATGAAAAACAGGCTATTACGGTTCGGGGCACTTTAAGACTATTGAGACCATTTACAGCCATTTCGAATATTTATTTTTATTTTTTATCCTCCCCTCCCCGAAATTTAAAAATTATTTTCTCAGCCCGATACAGTCCAAAATTGATCAAATTTAGGGAATAGAACACGATTGGCGAGCCATTTGATATTCTGGAGTGGGCATACCCTCGAAATCAAAATTCAGTTGCGTCAAAATTTGGGGGAGGAGGTGCTGAGGTGCCAAAATTGCAAAAATTGATCCCTTTTGAACCAATCGATAGGTAATCCAAAGTTGAACAACATATCCAAAAATAAGCCTCCTTCGTCAATTAGCTGTGGAGATATGAGAATTTTATCCTTCTCTTGACCTTCAAAATGGGCTATTCCTCCCTAACTCCACTCCAAATTGAGCTAGGAAGTTGAAATTTAGTATGTGAACTTAGTAGAAGCCATAGACGTGCCTTTTGGGAGTTTCGAATTTTCAGCCTCATTGTACTTTCCCCTCACCCCTCCTCGCACAGCCCAAAAAATATAGCTTTTTGGTTGGTTTTCAAATTTTTTAGTTTTTCTCCTCATAACGCCACTCCAAATTGAGCTAGTAAGCTGAAATTTGGCTTTTTAACCTCATTGTACTTCATAACCTCAAAAATGTAATTTTTGGTAGGGTTTTCTTTTTTTTTAATTTGTTCCCTGCAAGACTCCCCTCCAAATTGAGCTAGGAAGTTGAAATTTGGTAAGTAAATTTAGTAGGGTTCCTAAATGTATCGGGGGGGGGGGGTCCGCCTTTTTTCCCCAATTCACCCCCCCCCCCCCCCCCCCCCCCCCCCCCCC
>FIZR01016712.1:0-20337 GCA_900060175.1 Ferrisia virgata
TTATTTTTTGTGAATTCTGTTCTGAAATTGCCACCTCTAAAAATTTGCCGCCTGGGGAATCTTTGCCCAATACCTCCCCCCCCTAGCTACGCCACTGATCATCTGCATAAATGAACATTTGTTATCCCAACTCAAAACAATTATCCCCCCAACTATATTCAAAATGTCATACATCGGACTATTCACTATTCAAATCAACTAGTACCTGACCCATGGACTCGTTTTTTGGGATACAAACAAGGAGGATCATCCAAAAAAGAGCTATTAGAACAATGTAATTATCTACAATCTACTCAATTCTGTAGAAAAACCATCACTGAAGAAAAGATATTTACCCTCCCATGCTTGTACAACGTTCAAGTGTGTCTGTTGGTAGAAAATAATGCCATTAATACCCTTGTCCGTAATCATGAATATCATCAGTGGCCTTACGAAGCAATGTGCTCAGAGGGAAGGGGAAAGCTTCACATTTACCAACTGATTTTTTCAAAATTTCTGACTGATTTCTCAATTTTTTTTAAGTAGCTTTAGTACTAAATTGTCCCAATACCTGGCAATAAAATAAATTTCATTACTAAAAAAAATTTATTTATCACGTACATTTTTGGTATGAAAACATTTTTCAGAGTAATAATTTTTAAAAAAGGAGGATCGCTTTACGATGCTTCGTCAGCCTGATTTTCACAACATATTATTCCTAATCAGCATTGAGGGTAGGAAAGGTTCAATAGGACTAAAAATTCAAACACTCCAAAAGGCCAATCTAGGCTTCTTACCGACTGTAAATACCTAATTTCAACTTCCTAGTCCAATTTGGAGAGGAATTATAGAAAAATACCACATATTTGGGGCTGTGAAGGGATGCAATGGAGCTAAAAAATCATGACCCTCAAAAGGCGCATCTAGAGCCCCAACTGAATGTACATACCGAATTTCAACTTCCTGGCTCAATTTGGTGAAGCAATTGAAGAGGAACCACCTTTTTTTAGGGCCAAAAAAGGGAAAACCCCTATATCCCTTCCTAATTAAACTAGAAGGTTGATTTTTTATGCAACTGTGGATTCTCTATCGATTGATTCAAAAAGGAACAATTAAATGGGGCAAAATTGAATTTCGACCCGAGATCATTCCCACACATATACATCTAATCCGCCGCCAAACTGAGCCGATTTACCGAATTGGAGCGATTTTGGTGAGCATCAAGCAAAGTAAATATTTGTCATGGCCAAAAATTATTTTAATAGGCTTCTAGGACCCCAGTACGGTTTTTTTGGTGTCCCCCTCCCCCAACCATCGTTAGTTGATAAGACTTTAATACCCTGCTTTTTTGTGAACAATATTTAGAAACAATTTTTTAGATTTCCTTTTCAAGAAAAAAAGACGTATTAACTTCAAACAGCAATTCAACTATCAAACACTTCAGCCTCAGCACGAGATCCAATTTACACACAATTCCTTAAGAAAACTTCATCCGAAGTCATTTCTATATTTCTTGAAATTTTCAACTTTATATGAACTACAAACTCGTTCCCTTAGTCTGGGAAAACCACACTTGTAATACCATTCCTGAAATCCAACAAAAATAAGTTCTAAATTGATAGTTATCAACCTATCTGACTAACATCGGATCTATGTAAAATGCTGGAGCAAATCATAAATTACAGAATCGTATGGTCCCTGGGCACAGGAACCAAACTCTCTCCATCTCAATGTGGTTTTTGCTCATCGCGATCAACCATGCATCAACTATCATTTATCAACTCCAGTATACTTACCTTTGTCAAAAATAAAATCACCTTCAGCAATTTTTCTTGACATACCTAAAGCCTTCTCATATTGAATGGTATAAAATCATATAAATTGTCTCCACTCATGGAACTTCAGATGCAACATTCTTTACTTTGTTCAAAACTTCCTATCTAATAAAAAATTTGTTGTGCGGATATCGGACACACTTTCTAAAAACTATCCTCACGACAATGGAGTCCCTCAAGGATCTGTGTCAAGTTCAACGCTATTCACCATTGCAATCAATGATATCGCATCAGTTATCCCAGCTTTTGTCTCCAACATTCTATTTGCGGATGATATTGACATTCTCATTGAATGCAAAGGACCCTTCCATTGGTAAATAGTTTCTTCAAGAATCAGCCAACAACATTCACAATTGGCCCTTACAGAATGGTCTAAAAATGTAGTCCACTAAATGTGCAGCGAAGCATTTCTGTAAAAAATACAAGTGTCCTAAAACGCTTGATATCTCCTTAGGCCAAAATCAAATTCAACTTTCTGAATCAGTTAAATACCTTGGCTTAACCTTCGACAGCAAACTATTCCGGAATCAGCATCTAACTCAAGTGAGACAAAATTGCTATTCAAAAATTAACCTTCTAAAGAGATTGGCACACACTAGTTATGGATCTGATAGATCAACCGTACTCAACTTATATAGGACTCTAGTCGACTCAACACTCAACTATGGCTCTTATATCTACACCACTGCGAATTCTTCTCGGAGAGTAGAGTTACTGTGGATGTAGTACGAAAGGCTCCAAAAGTGATTCTGATACTAGTGTTGCGGATTGTACATAGGTCTTAAATGTTCCTTTTGGGGGTTTCAATTTTTCAGCTTCAGTGTATCCCCTCACAGCCTTGAAATTTTTTATACTGTGAGCTGCCGTAGCGAAGCGAGGAAGCAAGCTGTGGTTTATTCCTTGTATACGAATTTGAAATGTAGATTTAGCGGAGTTCTAAATGTGGCCTTTGATGGTCGGAATCAGAATCACCTTCTACCCCTACCACATGTGAGGAAAAAGCATCTCGAAGCAGTACTTTTTTTAATCCATATAATTCTAATATTTCATAAAAATCAGCAAATCTCCCTTTTCCATCTTCTCTGGTGAAATACTTTTGAAATAATCTCCAAAATTTGACATACTTATGAGAGTTTTCCTATAACAATTTATGCATCGGTTTGAAAATGTACATCGTGTATCTATTGATAACAATTACGTACGTATAGAATACAACCTTTGTACACGTATAAAAGGTTCTTGACATTTTTCCCTTGAATGGAGCCGTTTCTCGTTCGCTGCGCTTATTTATTCCATTTTCTGCCTAATATATCTCAAGGTGTTTTTTTTTTCTTCAACTTTACGAGTAGAAAAGATTTACTGTCAGGGAATTTGCCTTGTGTATTAATTTAGAAAAGTTTAAAGGATTTTTTTTTTTTTTTTGATTACGTAATTTCGTATACAAAATCGCTGAAGGTGAGTTCAAGCTTGAAATTTCTTTGTACATTAGACAAGAGTAACATTTTTTCAATATTTGTAAGCAACTCTGTCGACTGGTATTTTTTTCCCGCAAATGTAAAATTTTTTTTTCTTTCTTTCTTTTTCACGAAAGTAATTTTCTGTTTGGTGCAGGATTTTTGTTAAGACTGCGACGTGCTATGTGATTTCTGTTGAATCTGAAAAATTATATCAATCTGTCTACCATCATCGTTTATTACGAATTCATGTATCATATCTGTCATACGTTTTTTTTCTTTCTTTTTTTTTTTTTTTATCACGATACCGAAACCATTTTGGTAAAAAATTCTCCGTTATATGTGCGGTTGAGAAAACGTACGGAATACGCCTTGCAGCGTTGTTCTATACTCGACTCGGCGAGAGAGAGTGAGTGAGAGAGAGATAGAGGGAGAGAGAGGGAGACAAAAAGGCGAATGGTAAGAGATAGGAAAAAAGCACTTTGTATCATGAATTATGAATACGTTGATGAAATTAATGACATGGAGGGAAGAAAAATCGCGAGTTTAGCTAATGTCTCCAATTTTTCAATACACTTTCGATATGGTAAACGTAAAGCCCTCTATCGTACTTTTGCAGTCTAATTTATGTCGCGACCCGGCACGCCGCGTAATCCCGGGCCCCGTTCGGGTATCGGCGCTGCGCTGTTTTTGACATCTAAAGTGTAGCAGTGTGCAGCTCTCGTATACTTTTACGCGCATCACATGCGAGCTGTGTAAATTTACAGCAAATTCGTGTTCATAAATTTATCCCAGACGTAGCCAGCTATACTTACGTATACCTGTACATTAAATAAACTTGGGGAAATTTTCAAATCTTATATACGTTATTTCTTTAGTACGGCTATTTTTTTTAAACTTTTCCCCTTCCCTTTTGGAAAAAAAAAAAAAAAAAAAAAAACATTTCGAATGTACTCGTAGACCTATGTAGGTAGATATTTTACTTACTATGATGTCCTGCGTATATTCGCGAGTAGAAATATGTAGATAGGTAAGTAGATGTAGATACACGCATAGAAGAAGGGAGGGGGAAGTAATAAAATATAATTCAGTATATGTAGTATAAGTTACATTACGTTTTGAAAATTTATTGAAAATGATCCTTCAAAAGTTTTATTTCAATAAAGTAAATTTTTTGTAGAAAGTCTACCGAGAGACGTCCCTCTCTTACTTCCTTCCTCGCAAGCACGTCGGTAAAAAGAAAGAATGATAACGAAAATAAACTTCCTTTTTTTCTAATATTACTTCGCGTCTCGTGTATAGGTAAGTCTTTTGATAAAATGTGTGTGAAAGTAAACTTCGATTTTCTTTCATGCTTTTTTTAGCCTGCTATTACAGTCTATATCGACCAAAGGCAGTTTGGGGAGAGGGGGAATTCCAAAAAAATCCTTTTTAAGGTCCTAGAAGGCTATAAAGACAATTTTTGGCCATGTCAAATATTTATTTTAATTTTTTTTCCTCGAACATTAAAATTATTTACTCAGCTCGATACTGACCAAAATCTCTCTGATTCGGTTAATCGGCTCAGTTTGGCGGCGGATTAGATATGTATGATTTGAGATGACTTTAGGTCAAAATTCAGTTTTGCCCCATTTTGGGGGAGGGGAAGTCGAGGGGTCAAATACACAAAAATTGCCCCTTTTTTTAAGTCAATTGATAGAAAACCGGAAGTTGTATAACCTGTCCAAAAATCAACCTCTTAAGTTAAATAGGAGGGGAGATATGAGGGGTTTTCGCCTTTTTGACCCTGAAAAAAGCCTGTTCCTCCCCTCCTTAAACGTGTTATTTGAGGGTCCCGATTTTTTAGCCCCGCTGCACCCCCTCACAGCGCCGGAAATGTAAAATTTTTGGTCAGGTTTTCTCATTTTTTGAGTTTTTTGAGTTTGTCCCTCGTATAACTCGCCTCCAAATTGAGCTAAGAACTTGAAATTTTGTATGTACATTTAGCAACGGTCCTAGAGATGTGCCTTTCGAGAGGTCTCGACTTTTCAGCCCCATTTCACCCGTACACAGCCCTAAATATGTGGTTTTTTGGTCGTTTTTTATTATTTTTTGAATTTACTCCTCGCCTAATTTCCCTCCAAATTAAGCTAGGAGCTAGGAACTTGAAATTAGGTATGTACATTCACTAGGGACTTCAAGATGTGCCTTTTTGGGGTCTCAAATTCTCAGCCCCACTTCACCCCTTCACAGCTGCGAATATGCAGTTTTTTCTAATTTTTTGAGTTTGTTCCTCGCATAATTCCCATACAAATTGGGCTGGGAAGTTGAAATTAGATATGTACAGTCAGTAAAGACCCTAGATGCGCCTTTTGGGGGTTTTGACTTTCTAGCCCCATTGAACCCTTCCTATCCTCAACCCTGATTAATTGGTAATAATTCTGTAAACCAATTGATGGATTATGTGTGGTGCAAATATCTTCATCCCCGTTGAGAGGGGTGACCCTCTCCATCCAATGTGAATCCGTTATAAAGTGCAGTAGATTATTACATAAGTTTAGTTATTGGTTGAAAATCAAATGAAACTACGTTCACTTTGGATGGAGATGGTCCGCCTCCCCCCCCCCCACCTCAATGGGGATGAAGATATTTGCACCTAAAAATCATTAAGTAAGCCCTCGTCAGCCATAAATTGCTTCACAGAATCATTATTAGCCAGAAATACGACGATATCTCTTACTTCGCATAGAAGGGTCATGCATAAGGAAGACGTAGGAGGTCTTAAGGAGGGGGTTTGGAAAAATATGAACAAACGTATTTCATTGGAAATTTAACGTAAAACGACTTTTCATCGAACTAGTTTTGTCTTAGCTGCATTATTTACAGAGATATTTGCAAAAAAATGAATTTTGGGAGATAAAACCTCCCTGGGGGTCTACGCTCCACTCGGATTCGTCGGGACTTTTAGTATGTTCAACAGGACGATATTACTGACCTCTGTACCAAAAATCACTTCGTTAGGAATTTTTCCTGCTTAAAGTTCTAATTTTCCTGGATTAAAATGCCCAAAAATGATCTTAATGATCTAAGAGGACCTTAAAACGGATTTCATTGATCTTCCTCCTCTCATCCATGACAGGTTGATAATCCATAATAGCTTGGTTTGCATTGACCATATAACATATAAAATTAGGTTGATTTGATTCACGAAGAAACCTTTCTTAAAGCATATTTTCCATTGACCTGCCTGCTATGATGAGATAAAAAAATCACGAATACTCTCAAAAAAGGGGTATCTTCTAACATCTAACAAGTTTGCTCAAAAATTTGAAATTTTGCTACCCAAGGACAAATAGCTACGCTTTGTGTGCTACGTAGGAGTTAAGGGACAAAAAATTTGTAACATATTAAAATGTACCAACTTGAGATGGCATTCGAAATTCAGAGAGTGACTCTTTCGGAATGCAGACGACACGGTGTTGGCGACGACGTAAAAAGAAACAATAAAAATAAACGTACAGAGACCAAATGAAGAAAAGGTAAAAAAAAAACGATATTTTTTCATCAAAAGTCCTCGACTAGGTACTTGTTTTAAAGCGATTCAATTCAAAGGAAACGTTTCGAGTATTCGCGTCGAAAAACTACAACACGAGAGTCGACTCGATGACGAATAAAATAATGCGAGCTCGGTATTAGCTTTATAAAAAGGCGAAATTTATCAAATATATTTACTTTGTATCGTTATCATAGTTTTCGTCGCTCTTCCATCCAAAAAGATAAATTCACCATGCCTAGCTAAACCTACGTAGGCTAGTCTGAGTGAGTGAGTCCGTACTTGAAACAGTAGTGGATTTTTATTACGCACGTTAGCGTGTATTAAAAAGCCCTGTCGCTCTATCTTCTCTGTTTCTCGTTTCCGTTTGCGAAAACTGTGTAAAACAGTTTAGCTATTTAGTGTACCTGTTCGAGTCAAGTCATCGTTTTCGTCCGTCGTGCTTGTGTCGACGAAAAAGACTAAAGAACGAACGTAACGGTGATATTTAATAATTCGTCGACATCTTGCTAAAAAGCTGCTGGCGAGAACACCATAGGCACGTATTTTTACTGCTTCGTATAACTCGTCGAGATGCTGAAATACCAACTGAACGTATAACGTCTTCGTCTTTTGTGTATCTAATTACTTTTACTCGTTTGTTTTCTCGTCTAAATACGTTGGATGTAGATAGGTAGATAGCTCTAGGTACCTGGCGAGTGGTACGCTAGGTACACTCTGTGTATATATTTAACATTCAAGAAGCTGAGGTTTATACCGAAATTAGAACGTGAAATTGGTCCATTCGAAATCTACAGTACGATATACCGTTCTGTAGTCGAGCAGTGAGCAGGCAGGTACTTGGTTACTTATGCATATTATTCGTCGTCGAGACGAAATTGACGCTCAGCTGAAATCTTACGCTCGCGTGAATTTTCGCTTTGACTGAAATAAATACGAGCTTTCTCTCTCAATCTGTATTTCTCTTTCCACCTTGCGTACAATGTTGGGTCGTGTCGCACGTCGTCGGTCGTCGGTCGTCTCTTTTACCTTCTACTCTTCGCAGACCAATTAAAAGATAACTCGAAGCAATAACTGAGCTTACTGACGACAACGACGACGTGGTTTGGTTTTCTTTTTCTGTATACGTAAGGTACTCTCGCACAGTATACACAGTCCGATATATTTACACGAGGTAAATATTTACCAATCGCTATACCAAGTATAATATTTATCGTTGATACCCCCCCCCCCCCCAAAAAAAACGAACGCTCGAGCATATACATATTTATACGGCATAAAAACGTCACCTTTCAACTTGTTCTTTAACGCATCGATTATTAAATCGGTATCGAAGTAAAGAGTTATACATGCACAGTCTTCCATTTACTCAACTCCTCCCGTATTGGTTAACAACAACGAAAAAAAAAAAAAAATATATATCACATCAAAATCCAATAACGATGGTGGTGTGCAAAAATTTACACACGTATACGTAGCTACAAACGTAAAACGTCACAAATCGTCATTTTTACACTCGACTAACGAACACACCTTGCTCACTCACCAAGTAAACCTTTAAATACCGCAGTCGATTCGAAACGACAAGTCGTCTAAGTTCACGTCAAACAATCCACCGCCACCTTCAGCTACGCTCCAAGCTTCTCGCTATTTTATCAAGTAAAATAAACATTAGATTCGGCAAAACCACGCGTATAAAATTAATACAACAGACGGATTACTCGCGAAATAGACCTACGTAGGCTTGATATTTACCGCATGAAAAACGTTAGAAACAAGTAGCACGATAAGCGTAACGTAAGCGAGAAATCTCACGTTGTTGTATTCGAAGAGATATGAAAGTCTGTGCTGTGCGCTGGTTGCAGAATTATTTTTGTTCCTGACAAGTGTTCACGATGAGTCTTTCGATAGACTTTCATTTTCCTATAAAAGAGCATATCTAACGTAGGTAAGTGGGAAAAGCTGATCATTCAGCTGCTTTTTGACGAGTAGGAAATTGAAGTTGATACAGATTTTGAGAGGAATACTCCAAAAAGGATGGAGAAATATCGTTGTGATCGAAATCAATGTTTTTGTCATCTCCAAAGCAGTCATTGCACTAGGGCATGGTCAAAAATTGATTCTAATCTTGCGAATTAGTCAGGACCCCTCGAGGTACATGGGAGCACCACCCTCCCTTTCAAAGCTATCAAGTTGTCGCCCACCATCGGAAATCATCATCAGTAGATCTCAGTCACTTACAACCGTATTGCACCTAAAAGAGCACGCCATTTATCACAATTCCGTGCCTGTGAACAATTCTTACCACAGAGCCCATTCGCGCTTTGATGATGTCGAACCACCTGGTCAGAGATCTTCCTCTTCCTCTTTTACCAGGGGCCTTACCACAGAGAATGTCTTTTTCAAGATTTCCGACTTCCCTTCTGGCCACATGTCCAAAATACCCTAGAATGTGTTTGCTGCATAAAACACTTAGCCTGACTCGCTCCAGTATTTTGTGAACGATTGAAATGTTGGTTCGTTGCACTGTCAAAGGTATCCTCTGCATCCTTCACCGGGCCCACATCTCGAAGGCGTCGATTCTTCTGTTGTCATCTGCCTTCAACGTCCACGTTTCCGCAACATATAAGAAAACAGAAAAAATAAGTGACTGTATAAGTCTCTTCCTTGCCTTTCTGGAGATCTTGTTATTACATGTGACATTTTGTAGTCTGGTCACAACTGATTTGCTCAGAGCAATTGGTTGCTGTATTTCTGCCGATGAGCCTCCATCTGCTTCGATGATGGAGCCTAAATATATGGAAGCGTTCACCTTTTTGTATTTGCTCAGAGCTGTAGAAATTGAAATACACTAAGCTCCATCCACCACCATTATGTTCGTTTTCGATGGATATTAATACGAAGTCCAAGTTTTTCATTGGCTATCTTCACCAAGTTGACAAGCTCCGTCATTCTCTCTTCATTCGTAGCAATCCCGGTGGTATCATCTGCATATTGCAGATTGGAGATTCTTCTTCCTTCAATGGAAATACCATCATTCCAATGTTCTAGAGCCTTGTGAATTATGTGCTCACCATAGATGTTGAATAACTGCGGAGATAGTGTGCATCCTTGACGCACCCTCTGCTCCGCTTGTAAAGCTTCAGGTTCTCACCATCAACTCTCACCACCATAGAACAGAACTCATATGCGGACTCCACCAAATCTACCATATGAGCAGGGACTCCCATCTCTCTTAAAACTATGAAGAGTTTTTTCCAATTCACACAGCCAAAAGCTTTGGTGTAATCTATGAACCACATCACTACAGGTATGTTGAACCACTTGCACTCTTTGATGATTTGCCGGACATTTCTCATCTGTTCCTTTGTGCCTCTTCATGGGATGAATCCAGTTTGTTCAGGTGGAATTTACCTGAGTAAATACACAGTGATCTAGTTGTTTAGGATTTGTATCATGACTTTGATTGTGTGTGGAATTGGAGCAATTGTTCGATAATTAAAGCATAATCTTCCATCTCCTTTCTTATGCAAGAGAATCAGCACTAAGTTGCACCATTCAGTAGGCCATTTATAACTCTGCCATATCACACTACAGAGTTGCCATACTGCTTTGATTCCATCTTCACCATAGGATATCTGGCTCATCTTCACCCATCACTTGGGCTGTAGGAATCAGTTTTGACCGACTTTGGTTGGTATCGAGCTGAGCAAATGATTTTTAGTTTAAGGGGAAAAAAGTAAATAAGTACTAAATAAATATTTTAACATAACCAAAAATGGTTTTAATGATATTCTAAGATTACAAAACGGATTTTATTGATACTTTACACCCCTCACCACCGGTAGGTCGATAGTTTGCAATAGCCTAGTTTCATTGATAACATGGGAAATCTGCCAAGTAATAAGAATAAATATCAGTTTTCTAGCACTCTAAACTTTAGTTCCATTGATACCTCCCCCCCCCCATCCCTTAGTTATAGGTCCCTAGTCCATACTAGTCGGTTTTTCTTTGGCGATATGGCATAGAAAATCTGGCCAAGAATAAAAAATTTTTTAAAAAGAGATAATTTATCATATTTTATGAAAATATGAGAAAAGCTGAAAAATTGTTTCATTTACAATTTCCACTAAAGTAATCCTATTGAACCCATATTTCAGGATATTTTCTAGAATTTTTATAAAGTTGTTGAACAATGGAGCTATAGAGAAGTTCAAAAGGGATGTTTAAAATTTTCATCACGTTCATTTTAGTTTTTGAATACATTCATCCTGAAATCTTGCAACACACCTGCCCAATGAGTAGAGGATGAGGATTCAATTTTTCATGCTCCAATCACTCATCTCAAGAGTATAAGTCACTTTTCTTCATTTGAAAGAAATTACTGAAATTTTTTCTTTGTTATGATTCTTAATCAAACCAAACAATCTAAACTACGAATTTCAAATTTAGTGGGTTCGCTAGAAGTATCAATGGAGAAGATATCACATCTAAATGATCTTCTTATCTCATTATAGGAACGAAAAAATAATACTCTTTGGAAAATTTGAAGCTAAATCATCATTCCTAGGAATCGATCGAAGTGAGGAGGGAGGCTCAAGTTAGGTTTTAATGCAAACTAAATGTGGATGGAGAGAGAATGAACGTTTTACTGCCAAATCATTGTAATTTTATTCGGGAAAAAAACTCACCATAAGTAATTTTCAGTCGTTATAATTAAATTATTAGATCAACATGATAAGATCAATTTTATCAAGAATTATTACCAAACGAAAAATATACACCAACTCGAGAAAAATAACAATAAGGAAATATCTACTTCGGCGCAACTTCCTAAAAAAAAAAAATCATTCGAAATTTCATTCAATTACAATCAATTCCATTTACAGGAAACTTCCAGGCTCTCAATTTCATCATCTTTAAATCAAGTTTGAAATGAGGGAGAAAACAAATTAAAAACATGTTTCTGCTTTTGATGAAAAAAAAAAAAAAAAAAAAAAAAAAAAAAAGGGAAAAAAAAAAAAAAAAATTTTTTTTTTTTTGAAAAAAAAAAAAAAAAAAAAAAAAAAAAAAAACAGGAAAGAAAGAAAGGCTCATTTCGGGGTGAAAAGAAATCGACTTACGAGCAAATTTCGTATCCGTATAGCTCATAAAGTTGCTTATGCTAGTCGCGTTTTTATTTATACACCGCGTAAGAGTATCTTAGGCTGGTCAGGGTTTGGAAGAGCTCTCTTTGCCACGCTAGCATTGAATAGTGGGGAGTAAAAGGAATGAAAAAAGAAAGAAAAAAAATGCGTGGAATTTAAATCTTCGACTGCAATTTCAAATACACAACTTTTCTAATTTAATCGTACTCGCCGAGATCATTACTTTTTTTTTCTTATTCCACCGACCGAGGAATTTGTAAAAATACACCCGTTTCAACTTTCCACTCAACGTAGCATCTTCTTTTTGCCATTTCGTTAATTGGAAAATTTTTCAGTTGCCTTTGAAATTCTTCGAATATTTATGCGTCAATTTGAATCGGACTAGAAAAAATTTTTTAAATATTTTAAACATCACGAGGCCATCTTAATTTAAACCGATAAGTATAGATAAATGAAAATAAATATTTTCCAAACAAAGAAAAGCGTAAGTTGAAACCGAAGGAGGCTTCATTGGTTAGATATTTTTCAAAATAGAAATTCCAAAGGAGACGAGATCGAGTTTAGAATTTTCATATACTTGGTGGATTTTTTGCATCAGTTTTTCATATTATTTTTCCTGCTCGTTGTAAATGGCTGTTTTAACTTTTTTATAATCGCTAATCAATGTCAAGAACAGATTTACATTAAAAGCAAACAACGAAACGCTTCAAAAGCATCGAGTTACACTCCGTTCGAAGTTGAAAAAATTATATCACGGGTAATATTAGGTACTAAATAGACATACGTCGTCAAAGGAAACTTATTCGTAAACTTATAATCTAAAACAATATCTTTCAAAAAAATATATCTATAGTTATATAAAATAATAATAACATAAATACCTAAAAGACGTGTACCAGATTACTACTCGACTCATCCTAGCGTAAAATTTATTCTAAAACAATCAGGGTATTATTTTATAGAACGATAAAAAATAAAAAAACAAGGGTAAAACAAGAGATAAAAACTTTACGCCGAGTAAAAGCGTAGAAATAATTTCAACGTAAAAGATCAAGAGTATCAAATTATCGTTTTAAAATTAAGAAAATTAAAAAAAGATACCAAAACTAAGTAAAGATTAACTAAAAAGACGCCGTATCGCTGGAGGAAATACGTAAAAAAAAAAAGGAAGTCTCGAGAAAAGAATAATGAAAAAAAAAAAAGAAATAAACATCCGACGAACCCTTTGTAAGTAAGGTAACGATTTATGTTAAAAATGTCTTCGACGTTTACGAAATGATTAAACGCGAAGTACATATTTTCCCTATTTCCTCTCCTTACCCAACAAAAAAAAAAAAAAATGAAATCCATTTAATGAAAAAATCTTTAAAAAGGTAAAAAAAAAATCGAAAAAAGCAACAATTTATGAGATCGAAGTAGAAATAGGGTACATGTCGATGGCTCTTTAAGAATCAGATGACAAGACAATATTAAAATTTTTTTTCATTTAAAAGCCCGAAAATTATTTATTTTTCCAATAACGCCGAACGTGGCAGTTTTTTTACTATTCGGATATCTTTTAAATTTATTATCATTTTCCTTATTTCGAATTCAGATTTATTCATATTATTTTTCTGCATTAAGAACGATAGTAATACTATGATTTTACGATTTTTTAGATATTGCGGAAAATATTCTCGCAATAAAATCTTAAATACCAGATAAGAATATTCGCTATTTACCATCTTTATTACCATAGTCATTCCTTCTGTTGCTATCATCTATTTGTGCAATGATGAACTCAGCAACGAATAAAGCAGAAAAAGCTTCGTAAAGATATTATTCAACATATCATTTAATGAAATGTTTCGTTCCTCTTTATTAGATATTTTTTGGCTCTATTTTCGTATAAATGAGTATTTAATTTATTCGAACGTTTTAATGCTGAGTAATGTTGAACGTTGTAAAATAAATTATACGTTTGCATTCTGAAAAATTGTTATTTTTTTCCCATCTAATGTTAAAGCAACTTATACATTACAGAATTTCAGCATTCAATGAGATGCACTTTTTGGTTCATTTAAAACTTTATTTACCAGAAGGTTTTAAAGCACTCAAAATTTTATCTCGTTTTTTCCTCATAAAAATTTTTTTCTCGACATTCGATACATTGTTTTGCATATCAATGCAACCTCAGAGGTTGCAGAACTCAGTGGTTTATCGGCAATATTCTTTTATTAACTTAAACATTTTTCGAGACAAAACTAAATAATTCTTTTATTAGGTATTTGCATCAACAGATTTTAGAAACCACTAAATCTCCACTTTGAAATACATTCGATGCAAAAATCAAATTATCGCATTTATCAACACTTATTCAATAAATTTTCAGAGCATTTCAACCCCTTTTATTTTTTAGTTAGGCAAACTATTCTACATTCATGTCTTATGAATGTACTCCACGCTAATATAAGGACGTGAAGATCAATGTGGGACACCCAGTATAGGTCATGAGTAAAAAAAAGGGGTGGGGATATGATAAACAAATTAGTAGAAATTACATTATCTATAAAATGATCTGGTTTTGCTTGTGGTTAGGATTCTTGTCCTGTATCGCTAGGCCTAAGGTATGAAAAGTTTAGCTATGGAGCTACCCTCAACATAGTTCTGGCTTCTTTCATCTGACTTCTTGAAGTTCTCAACCAACCATAGGCGGGATGGGGGCGAAGTGAAGTACCTTCTTCTCATTACTAGGAAAAAAAGATCGGTGGGTTTTTTTATTTACATATTTTTTTGCTCTCTACTCTTCTGTTCATGCAGATGTGATGAGGAAATTTACCGCAGCAAAACCAGAAACAGTTGCCGGAGCAAAGCAAAGAAGCCCCCATCTCCTCCTATGCTTTCAACTTTATTTTATAAAATTTACCAAACTAAATTTATAAAATATTTGTTTTTTTCTTATCCAGTTTATTTTTAAAAAACTTCATTTTTTTCCATAAAATGTTGAGAAATACTTTTTTTTTAAGCTGGCTTTTTCAAAACATTTTCATCGTACAGTCTTTACAAAAATTTGCAAGTAATTTAGACTTCTTCTTTGAGAAATTCTCTTCAAGGTCACTTCCGAAAGTAAATGAATAAATGGTCAAGCATCTTTTCATTGAAAAAAATTCAAGTACTATCCCTTCTTTACTCAATTTTGCCAAGAGAAATTGAAAAACTCGAACCTAACACATTTCTAAGTCTTCTTGATTTTTAATCCTAAAAACGTGTCTGCGAGACATTTAGATGGTGACGTAGCTAGAAATGTCTCATGGACCTAGGAGGTCTAAAATTTTTTTGATAAGTGGGGCATTGCATAAATTTTTTTCAATGTGTAGCACATAAAAAGTTGTTTTAATAGATCTCAATTTTCAAAACTTGAGTAAACAGGATTTATCCGTGTGTTCTTTTTATCAAGATGATGGAGAAGGGGAGTGTTACGTCACTGCATCGAGAAAAGGCTATCGCAGGATAAACATGGTCATTTACCCATTTGCCGCGTGATTTAAATTTTTTTGAATACCTATACTAATTAAGCACTAGATAAAAGACAATTTTTGAACATAATCGCAATTTTTCATTTCATCACGAGGGGAGAGGAAGGGGGACAACATAAAATATGCTTTAGGCGAGACTTGATGTGATTTTTTTTGGTATAAAAGTAAAGGTACCTAGCGAAAATGCTGTGAAATTTTTTCAAATTTTTTCCACCCTAAATAATACGGATTTTAAACTGACATTGAACAACTGATTGGAAAAGGGGGGAGGGTATCTAAAAGGAGCTCTTTTTGTGCTGACAACGTGAAAAAATCATCTTATGTTATTAAAAAAGTTTTATACTCGAATGAATTCTTTTTTATTTTTGACAAGGAAGCTTTTTTTGTGGCCCTTCTGAAACAAATTTTTTCTTCCTTGGTTTTTGGGCATTACAGAGCTAACGAGGTCACCATATGAAAAAAAATTTGAAAAATTTGAAAAAATTCCACAGTATTCCCCTTAAATACCTTCACTTTTATATCAAATTTGAAAAACATTGATTGAAAACTCACGTAGAGAAAAATCAACGTGAGAAATATTTTTAATTTTTTTTACTAGACCACTGAGCCATGGGAGTTCAACTAGCAGAAAACCCGTTGAGGCTAAACTTCTCCTAAAATTTTTCTACCCCTCCCCCCTGCCTTTCAGCCCAAAACAAAAGAACTGCTACAGTCTCACACATCAGTTCTTTAAACAGTACCAATCGTCTGATTGATTAAATACTTCAAAAACAGTTTCTTTGAATGACCGAAAACCTAAATTATTCCATGTTTACTGTCTGTTTCGCTACTAACTCAATTTTTTACACTTGCTAAGAATTTCTTGCCTTTCTCTGGCCCCTCTCGTGGCCATTTTGTAATTGCACTTCTGCTTAGAGAATATTTATAGCCAACGGATTCTTTACAAGTCCTCTTACTCTGATACCACCATTTCTTGGAGTCCAATCTTTTTGTAGGGGTGGGAGGGGTAGTAATAATACGATCAAAACCTGCCAATGGATGTCTATCTTCCTTTCTTCCCTTTTTATCACATTTTATAATTAAATTTTGTAACTGAATTAAAACACATATAACTGATTGTTCATCATTTCATGTACGTCGGTACAACGTAGATTCGTCTACGTACATAAAACCGCAACGGTATCCGGAAAATCTTTAATTTCGTTTTCAACATCACAATTTTCACGTTTTGCTGGCTTTTACGATTTCGATAAAGTTGTCCCCTTTTTCTTATACACTTACTTACTTAGTTAGAATGCTTCAATTAGGAAACTTACTAAACAAAGGTAAGTATTCGATAGCAGGCTAGGAGGATAGATATTATTTCGTCACAAAACTCGAAAGTTTCAGGCAAAGAGGAAAACGTTGAGGGTAAATTGATTTCAAAATACGCTAGTTGAAACTTTTTTCTTTCTGGCCCCGTTGAACTTACCTATACAGATATCGAGAGTAATTTATTTTACTACGTTCGGATATTTCGACACAAAAATTCACTTACCTACATTGTAAATATCATTTGGATAATATGGCGAAGATTTTCGACACTGAAAAGTGCAAGATTGCAGCGATAGGGAGGATGGATTTTTTCAATTTTTTTCACGCAGAGGAGCGAAAATGGGAATACAAGTATTTCGTGAATTTTTGAGGTTAGATGAACCCAAGTGAAAGGAAATAGAAGCTAATTATCAACAATGGAAATTTTTCTAAGTCAAATTATTGAATATTTTGAAAAAAAAGGGTCATGATGCGTTTTTAAAATGAAGTTGGCCGAATATTAAATACTTCTTTTAGTAAATTGGCTCTATTTTTTTTTTTTTTTTTTCAAACAAAACCATACTTGGAAGCTTTATAAATATTATGTGATTAGAAACAGACTGAAAATAAAGTAGAGAAATTTGATTTCAAAATTTACAAAGACTCCGAAACGAGGGTTAAAAATAACATTACCAAATTCTAGAACAGTATTTCAAATTATGGGAAGATAAAAAAAACGAAGCACTGATAATCGACATATAAGTAAGTAGGATGGTGGATTATTTATTTTTATTATACGATGCACATTTTGAGGGGACATAGAACACGTCTTCTATATTTTTTATCTATCGTTAATGATTGTTGGTTGATAATCGATCAATCAAACGTGTAATAAAATGGGATAAAAATTCAAAATAAATAGAAAGAAGATTAATGGAATAATTGAAAATCCTGATTAAAATATCGACCAATTTAATACACTGTGAAAATAGCTAGAAACCGTTAGAATATATAAATAGGTAAATAAGTATCATACCAATATTTTTTAATATATTTTGGGATATTTTCAAATTAAAGAAAAAAATGTCTACGAAAATATCTACTCAATCGATGTCTAATTTCAAATTCAAACTTGAAAAAATAGAAAAAAAATAGACTGAGTATAATTTTCCGGATCCCTTTAATGTTTGAAAAAAAATTCACACCCACACACACACACACACACACACACTGTTCATTGAATATTAATCCATTTCACACGTAGATATTTAACTCGCTGAAAAAAAGTAAACAATAAAGAAAAAAAAACAATCTAAAAATATTTTGACGATCTTCGCTACGTATACTCTTTCGAGTTCGACCATTAATAATTTTTTTTTTTTCGAGAAAAAAATCTTCTTACCTTTTACACCAGCATAATTATTAACGTTGTAATTTAAGAATAATTATAATAATTTTTTTGTGTTATCTGTTTATCAATTCGAAATCGTATACTACAGAGTGATAAATACCGGGTGCTCCGAAAAAACCGTATACGACTACGCGGCGACGATTCCGAAAACATACTAAAAACCATGCACGCCGCATGAATCGCTATATATTTTTTGAATACGAATATAATGAACACATGCGCAGCCTTTTCGCCGTCTTGTGTTTGCAAACATTATAGTAAGTATAACAGGTAGGCCGAGCGTTTAGAATTTTATTACCGATGTCGTGATCTATCTAAGTTAGCCTTTGCATTGTCTTTTTTTTTTTTTTTTTGGCGGCCAATATATTGGTCGTAGCTGGCGCCTCCTGATGCATCGTATTGTGCGTACGAACTCGTACCATTATGTATTGACCGTATGCACGAATACGTACGCATATCTAATTTAATCTCCGGTCTAAGTACATATATTATCGGGCAAGTACAACGTATAATATACACCCGAATCGTGTAGCATGTGCCTTTGCCTATACGCGATCAATTTGCTAGAATGTTATTTTTCAAACGTGACAAAATCTATTATAACCGAGCTCGCACGACCGCTTATCAACGTTACGCAGCAGTGGAAATTCGCGCAAATTAGACTCATTCGTATGGAGTGAATTTAAAATGAACTGAAAAATTACATTCGTCGGTGCCCGGCCGTTAGCAACGATGATGTCGACATTCGCGTAGTTATTTTCACTTCATGGTTGGTAGACTGTATAGTGTGTACTCAGCCTACTCGATGTCTGTTTTTAAGATTAAATTAACTACAGTTTTGTATATTTTTCAATTCTACATAAATATAGATTACCCGCTATGCTGTGTGTGTTATGAAAAATGTTGCGTTTATTTCGCCTTCTAATACGGCAACCTGCATATCAGCGTGTATGCGTGTACATTAATTTATCAAATATACGATTTGAAGGGGCGAAATTACACTCTTATTCCTAAACGGTGTATTTTTTTTTTCGTGATTTAAATTTTGGTAAATATTGCCGACAAGTGAATAGAGTGACCTCCACCTTCCCCTCTTTCTATTTTTCCAAGGCACGTATGAGTATCATTTCAGCAACCAAGGAAATTTTCGTGGAAATTACTCTTGCTTATTTTCATGGGTGACGATTAGTAATCTGTTCGAAAGTTTATTTTTTTGGTAATTCCCCTCCCCCCTTCGTGGAAAAAATGTTTGTTCCCCTTGACCTCAATAACACCGATGTTTCGTGCTCATTTCAAATATATACCAAGAGAAAATTAACAGACTCCAGATTTGGTCGAATGAACATTCGAGGGAAAGAATGTCCTACACCTTATTTCATTTCTGATTTAAATCAATGACTTTAGTGAGGGAGAAAATTACACTTCAACGCGTGCTCCAGGAAAAGTTTAGGAACTTGAGGCGATTTGAAGTGATGACTGTGGGACAATTACATGATGTTTGGAGGATTTTTCAAAGGATACTTCATCAAAGGATTCTATGAAGTAATTCTCTTTACGATAATGGGAAAAGGTTCCATTAAGCAGTAAATGATAAAACCTTAAGTTTCCTTAATATTTCAATTTAAAATTATGAAATCAATCTTTCGTCAAGGTCAACTGTTGACGGATCGACTTTAAACATCTTTAATTTTTTTCGACATTTCAACTTGAAATTTTAAAATTAATCCAGAGTCAAGGCCACCTGATGGTGGGTCAATGGGTGACATAATTTCAACTCAAAATCATGAAATCAAGTTAAGGCCAAAGTCCACTGTTTTAACGAGTCAACTTCAAAAATCTTCAATTTGCCTGAACACTTTGACTTAAATCAATCCTTTATAAAATAAGTACACTAACGTCATTCCAGACCACAAAAATCTGTCCACTAATGTCAGTCCAATAATGGCATCACACAGCTGATGGTCCAGTAATAACATCTCTAATTTTCCTCAACATTTCAACTTAAAATCATAAAATCAATCATTCATAGAATAAGTCCACCGATGTTATATCTCTAATTTTTCTCAACATTTCAACTTAAAACCATAAAATCAATCCTTCATAAAATAAGTCCACCGATGTCACATCTCTAATTTTTCTCAACATTTCAACTTAAAATCATAAAATCAATC
>FIZR01016717.1:0-11463 GCA_900060175.1 Ferrisia virgata
TTGGCGAAAAATGAAAAAATTATGAATAAAAACGCACATTTTGGTCCCTCCCCCCCTAAATACTTGAGCTAGGGGTCCAAAAATGGTGTCAAACTTAATTGCCAGATTAGGGGAACCTTTTAGGGCAGGAACGGTCAAAATCGGTTTCCAAGGCCAAACCCCATACTTAACCGGCTATACCCTTTCAAATCAGGCTTGTACTCTTGCATCACTCGATTTTTGAAATGATTTTGAGGGATATTTTGATTTCCACTCTTCATTTTGCCACATCATAACGATGTCGAAACCCCCTATCTTCTTGTTACTCGAATGCTACGAATTTTTTATAAATTTTAATTACATGTGACCTGCTAGCTTTTACCAAAATTCAAACCTTCGACCCGAAAACAAAACTATGAAGAAGAAAACCGAAGCAGAGAAACGTGTACAAGTCGGATACTCACCTGATTGCGACAATGGTCTACAAGAGATGACCTTGACCTTTGAAAAAATGCTAAAGACCCAGTGTCAATTTAGTGGCCATGAAGCTCTTGCGTAATATTTCGATCAAAAATGTGTACTTACATTAAGGCTGGTGTTCGCAGTCATCATCCTAGTAAGCATTTCGTCAAGTACCTTTATAAAACGTGCGCGACGGAAAATGAAGAAACAGAAAGAAAAATGAGTAATTGGAGAAAAATTTCCGTACCAGCGTCGTTGATAAGGAGGAAGAGTAGTAGGTGGCGATGGTCTTCTTCGTTTTTGTTGTTGTTGTTGTTGTTGTTGTCGTCGTCGTCGTCGTAGTCGAGTTTCGAGCATGTGTACGTAGTCTACGTACGTACACATAGCGCGCTAGTGCGGTATACGTATAGAAATTAAATTACGAGAAATTCAACGTTGGTAACACTGGTACGGTGGTCCGCAATACGCCACACCGTAATGCGCGCCTTCTTTAGTCGTTATTCGATGAAAATTTCGATATCAAGAAGACGCATTTCGATGCCCCGAGTAGGTATCTGTTGTCGAATTCGAATTTCGGGTTTTTAGTATTTCGTCTTCGACGTAAGTATTCGGAAAATTTAACGGCCGTTTTTCTTTCTATTTTTTTTTTTTTTTTCAAAATTTCACTCGGATAAATTTTGCGTCCGCTCCTACGTTATTGTATATTGAAAAATAAGGCGAGACTTGGTGCGCGTACGTATTTCGCAAAATATTTAGTTCGCGCATTTCATCGTTTCATCTCAGCAAAAAAAAAAAAAAGCTGGCGAAAATTTTTACGCAACCAAAAAATCGCTCAAAGGTAAATATTTTCGATTTTTTGTATTTTTTTCTCGCGCTTGTTTTTTTTTTCTTCATTTATTTTGGTTATCTTTTCACTAAATCTATCTACTGTATAAATATCGCGAATAAGTACGCGTTAAAAAGTTCACAAAAAAAAAAAGCTCGAAAGAGAGAAATAGTAAACCTAGGTATACAGTCGAATACTTTCGTTAATTTTTAAAATAAACTTTCAAATTCCATCGTTTTTCTCAAATGATCCCATTTGCGTTTTTCCTTTTTCGTTTTTTTTTTTTTTTTTTTTTTTTTTTTTTTTTTTTTTTTTTTTTTTTTTTTTTTGTCAAAAATATTTCCACGATAATTTGCTAATTTATATTCTGAATAATAAAAAGTTTACGTTGACGCGGTTAACGTCTTTTTTTTCTTTCTCTCCTTCGCTACTTTTTCCTTTTTTTTTTTCTTTTTCACAAAACAACAGCTTTTTACGCGATTTTACACATCGCTACCTTCCAATTTATAATTAAAGATTTTCTTTTTTTTTTTGCGCTTTCCATTCCTTTCCATTGTTTCTCTTCTTCTTAAACACACTCGCTTTTCTATATGTACTCTTTACCATTGCGTTACTCTCTTTATCAGTGTCTCATACTTTCATCCTTTTGTCCTCTTACGAAACTTACTACCGAACGAATTTACTAGATGCTATTTTACGATGGTACGTATTTTCGTCGGCACCAAAACGTTCAACTGCCACAATCCTTCTCTCATCATCATTTCCATCCATCTACCGTGTGATCGAATTAATCTTTATTACGGATAATCAAAAGAGGCATTTCAACGTTACGTTGTTAAAATTAAGTCAATTTTCAGCTTCCGAATACTGTTTACTGGTTGTCTTGCCGACTACCTTGCTTCATAAATGATATGAAAGCGCTATAGGTACCTACAAGGTATACCAATTAGGTAGGTATCGACCATGAAATAAGCACATTGCAATACCAACGTGGTAATTTGGCTCGGTCTTTACATTTTCACTCGTATCGCTTAATCCATGTCGTACTTTTTTTTTGTTATTTAATTATCGAAAAAATATAAAATACTTGATATTTGAAAAAAAAAAAAGCATCGTACGAAGCAAAATTTTTAATTTATAACAATTTAAACGTATTCCAGATAAGTTGAGTACTTGAAAGTATCGAGAAAGTCAGAAAATTTTTCACTATCGGCATAAAAGAAGAAAAAAATTGACGAATTATTCGTCAAAAGACCTTTGATAAAACGTCAGCATATTTTCGGAAATTCTCGAATCGAACTTTATTTTTAGCTCACGCTCGATATGGTGAAAGAAAAATTATTATTTTTCTTTCTTTTTAAAACTTTTGCAAGAGTGTAATCGGGAAAAGATTGAGAAAGGTAAGAACGAACTGAGGAAGGAAGGACGGAAGGAAGGAAAGAGTGAAAGGCAGATGGGGTGAAACAGGGGAAACGAAAAATTTTCGCGTTGCTTAATATTTAGAGGTGTACCTACCTACCTACCTACCTACCTACCTAGTACCTATCCATTCCATAGGCCGGTTGAGGAACATAACCGCACGTAAAACTTTTTTCCTTCTTTTTCAGTTGTCGTAATTTTATCGAATTCGCGATTCGCCACAAATAGCTATCCGCCACCATTTGATATGCTAATGAAGATCCGACTGTTTTTTTATTTTTAATACTTCTCGAAGCTTATAATTTCAATAACGCGGTCAAAATTTAAATATCTTATTCACATCGACACCCATCTAGGTGGGTAGGTTGGCCAATTGTAGGGTGTACGATCCACTGGTTGTACAACGATGTACCAAAGACCATGGTTTCAGCGTTAAATTACACCCAAAAAAGCGACATCCTCAACTTGTAAAACGTTAAAAGGGAAATGCACCAAAGAAAATATTGGAAAATCTCTATATTTTTGGAACTTATCCACGCGATTTTAGGTGAAAAGTTGACAACGTTTTAAATTTCAGTTTCTGAAGTGAATTGGGGATGTTTGCAATTTACAAAGAATGTAAAAAAAAAAAAAAAAACGTTTTCTTGGAAGCTTCATCGTGAATCCAACGGATCCACGAAAAAAACATTAACCATATTAAATTTCAGTCTCATAGGTCAATCAATCCCATAGAGTACCAGAAGATGCTTAGCCTTTGCTGTGCTGAGATGAGCACCAACCCCAACCTGACAAAATATCGCGAATGTAGCAAATCTATGAATATATCTCATAGTAGTTTTGTGTTTTTTCCTAGTTTTTTCTAGTTCTGCAAACTTGGTACCACTCAAGTTCTTTGAAATAATTCTTATTAACAAAATTTTAAAAATAGTATAAGTTTTTCTTCCAACGGAGTACCCATGTATATTTAATCAACGCCTCTTGCAAATGAAGGCTGGCCACGGTCCAGATTCAATTTGGGCACATTCTAGGCGAATTCAATTACCTTTTCTTGCTCAAACCGGATTCAAAATGCAGTCTTATAATCTTTGAATTCACTCAAGAAGCAGATTTTCGATGGCTTGAAAATTGATATATTTTTTTCTGTTTTCATCTTCTGAAAATTTGTACTGAATCAATTTTTGAGCCAAACACCAGAGCCATCCGAAATACCCACAGTTGAACAATTCCGTTGTTTGTGTCAGATTAGTGCCATCTGACGCGTTAGAAAGTGAGACTTTTGTAAACATAAAAAATGACACTGATTTTTAACCAATCTGAATGAAAAGTAACTATTTTCTAAATAGAAACTTCTGATTAGTCTGTTGGTGATAGATAGAGTCAGATTTGTGCCATTTTCACTGCTAGAAGTCTCAACCACTTTTGCGTCATGTGGCATCTGTTCTCCTGACACCATTTGCACGACTGGTCATCACTGAATGATTATGTTTAGACGATTGAGAAAGGGGGGAGGGGAAATATCGAGCACCGCCAAAAATAATGGGATTGTACTTTCAAACTCTCCATCACAATTCCCTTGTGAGTTAAGAAAAGGTGATAGTGTAAGTTGGATCTTCTGTCAGAAATAAGGCTGAAATAACCGCTGCTTCCAGCTATGTTTTTGTACGTCAGACTATGCGGCATCTTTCGAACTTCGGTCGGCACTGGGCAAGACACACATCTTATGGGAATATCGCTTTTCATATGAACGTCATTGATTCCATCGCTTTTCCCCTCATTTGGCATGTATCTATCAAATCGTCGAAGGTATCATTCTTAAATGAAACGAAAGTCTTCGTGAACATGCGACTGTCTCAAACGGTGTAAGGTATCAGTTGGAGCGAGTAAAATTATTTGGTAAATATCAACGCCTATTCGTAAAACGACTCTAGCCGATGTGTATTTACTCGTCACACAAATTAAATTCGCTAAAAGTTCAGCCATTTCTGTAATTAACATCGTCGGCTATATGAATCACAATGTGTGTGAGGTTTTTGTGTTAAGCAGCACCCCAAAAACAAAGCTTTGAGACAAGTGAAAATATGCGGGTACTTTGGTTCTATTTAGGTGTGTATGCAAACTTTGCCTAAAGTTGCACTTTCGTACGTGTATAGTTAAATTCCTTCTATGTAAAATTCTTCACGCAGATACCCACATGCTGTAATATCATGACAGCAACGATGTTCAACTTTAAGTACACGCGTTCGTTTACGATTTTCATTTTCTCCAACTTTCTAGTTTTGCTCACAAGTACATACGTGTATCTAATGTAATAACAACTGACTGGTGTTACAGGTGAGATTTCATCGATGATAACCGAATGTAACTTATTTTCCATAAATCTATCTCTTATTATTGACGGCTACTCGCTGTGTAAACCTGCTCTTCAAAATTACCCTCTTTCCTGCGCTGCATTTCATTCAATATTACATCTTCCGCAGTCATTTCAGCTACTTCGAAATTTATAACTACTCTCGCAATTCCCCAAAAACATTAGTATTATGAGTGTTTGCAATATATTCAAAAGTATCTAGTATCTACCTATGTGAAATTACTTTTTGAATCCTAAAATTTTCAATACACTTTGATTGTACGTAAGCTGGTAATTTGGTGATGATGTGTGGGCACAACTGAAAGCATGTATTGCTGCGACTTCTTTTCAATTTATGCATCAACTTTCAAGTTTCTACATCAATTTAAATAGCCCGATGGACTAAGTAGTGTGGCATAGAGAGAGTGTGAGCGTATGATTACTTGAATGAGCTACAAAGTGCGTGGCTATTTGCCTGGATAGAGTGATGTGTGTGATAAAAATTTTTGGTTGTTTTAATTTAGATAGTTTTGGTCTCCTTAGGATTTCATTTAATTTTTTAAAAATAATTTTTCATTGAAATAAAATATGTGAAAAAGTTCGTGTGTGGTTTTTAATTATAGAGTTAAAAATTAAACTTAAATTATTTCTGCACGGTCTAGATAATGAGGATAGACATCGCGTGTACCAGCTCTCCAACTAGAAATTGTAAGATCTCTAGCGTGTAGCTGTTTCTGATAAATGCGTAAGTCTCTGGACCATCCTCTTTCCTTTAGATACGTTCACTCAGATGAATAAACATGATAGTCTGTTTGGAATAAGTAGGGAAAATGTTTGCATAGATATGCTCTGTTAAGAGCCGGTGTAAATATGAAAAAATGAAATAGTCATTTTGACCAATGAATTATTTTAAAAATTAAAATCAAGGTTGTGACTAATGTAAGATTCAAAATGATGAATTTCTGGTAAATAAATCTTCAATTCTCAAAAGAGAATTTTTTCGTAACTACTACAGATGTAGGTTTAGTTGTACATAGCTCTTTGGATGACGGTAAAATTTGCTAGGTTCAAGTAATATGTTTATTTTTTTTATTAATTGTTCCCTCTCTTAAATATTCCATAATCCTATTAATCCATCCAAACAAGGTTTCTTCTCAAAACATTTTTTTCTTTGGTTTCATGATTGCTAATCCTTCAATTATATTAAATTCATCATCAGTAGGTCTCAGTGCGCCATCTATCACGATCCTCTGCCTGTGAAGCAGATATAAGACCACTTGGTCGTTGATCTTCCTTTCCCTCTTTTACCAGGAGCCCTACCAAAGAGAGCGTCTTCTTGGTCATAAAATTTTCTTTCTCGCTATGCAACAACAGTGAGCCTGATTTCATACGTCCTATTGTCAGAGAGACCTTTGTTATTAGGTATAGTCTATCAACCTTTGGTGGATGTGGAAAAAGGGAGAACACTTACAAAACCCATGTTTGGGTCCTAGAACACCGTTAAGACCATTCTTGAGCTATCATTTACTCAGTTTGATATTGATCAAAATTGCTAAAATTCTGTTGATTGACTAAGATTGTTAATAAATTAGATACATATGAGTGGGGTTGGCCTTGTATCGAAATTCAGCAGTATTTTAATTTAGGAGGAGAGATGTTAAGAAGTAAAACGCGCAAATATTTCCTCATTTGTAAATCAATAAATAGAGAATCAAAAGTTGTACAACATAAGTGTCCAAAAATCAGCTTCCTGCCTCAATTTAGCAGGGAGATATGGAATTCTTGACCTTTTTTTACGTTGAAAAAAGACAGTTCCTCGGATATCCCCTCCCCTTCGTATCGGATTTATACATCTCTTTTAAGGATTTTAAATTTTCAGATCCATTGCAGCCCATCCTCCCAGAATATAGTTTTTTTTTTCGGAAATTTTGCCATTTTTGTGTTTATTTATTGCATTGCAACCCTCAGTGCAGTAACACCACATCTCAAAAAAACCATTACAAATAATATGAATTTCGAAAATCCATCACCATCATTGAAAAAAATGTGAAAAGTTGTATAATAGGTATATCCAAATATCAATCTCCTAGGACAATTAGGAGAGGAGATGAGAGAGGTTTTCCCCTTGGAAAAATTTATTGTGAATTTGTTTTTCATTATTTAAAGAACAAGAAAAATTTAATTTTTCGAGTTGTGTTGTTTAGACTTTTTTTTTTTTGAGATGTGGTGTAATTGTACTTACAGTGCAACTTATCTCCTCTCCGAATTAATCTAGTGGACTGAAATTTGATATGTAGATTGAGTAGGAGTATTGGGTACGTCTTTTAGCATTCATTTCAAATTAGTGACCAAGTCAAGATATCTTGAGATCTGGAGTCAGGAGAAGTTGCACTATTAAAACTACTTCTTCACACATTTATTGACAAGTGGAGAATGTATAATCATGTTATTAAAAAAAAAAATGAATTATTTAAGCATTACTTTTGTTTTCTTTTTATTGAAATGGCTAACTTTAGTAGCCATCTTCATAAGTTTTTTTTTTATGTCTTTTCTACGATTTTTTAAGATCAGAAAGATTGAAACACTGCTTTTATGATTCTCTACTTAATCTCAGTAGCTGATTTCTAGACATACTATGTAAAAGTCTCCTCTTCTCTTTTCAGTTGAATAGTTTTTAGATTGTAAGTTGTCATTGCTCTCATCACTCGAATTTTACCAATATGTCAAATCTTACGCTCGAATTTGAATAAAAAGGTTGAAGAACACATTTTTAAAAATGGTTAAATATAGTATTTTATTGGGTTATGAAATTGATTCCATATGCCCCAACAAGCCATAGCGAATTGAAAATATTGTCTTGAACCTATATAACTGACCACCATTTATAAAAAAAAATTGAATGAACTTCCTCCAGCTCATCCTGCAAAAAATTCAGGTTAAACTTGTGTCCTTTTCTTTACCGTCCTAATTTTCAATTCTAGTGACGACTGTGCTCACACTCATGCTCATATTACATGCACAATACACATACATACCATTATTTGGACAGCACAACATGCACTGCATTTGCTTGCTATGGTATGTATGTATGTAATGTACCTACCCTCAAATAGCTCAGAAGTATTAAAAAATATGGTCTTTTGTAAATGTCTTATGAAGTTTTACGTATGTAGTAGCAGCAGGTAAGCACATAACACGTATAGGTATATGTAAGGTACAGTTGATGAAAAATTATTCGTGTTCGTCACGCTATAGTTGAAATAATATGCGTCTTATGCAGTTTACCATTTTGGCATTCGACCTTACGAAGACGGTAGTATAGTGCTAGGAAGGGGAGTGGTGGAAAATGTCTAATTTTTCTTTGGTACGTCGTCGGTAATTTCTTTTTTCTTTTTTTTTTTTTTTTTTTTTTAAAAACAGATTCTCTTATTAACACACTGCCACTCTCCTCCATACTGGCTAATTTGGCGTTATGGTTAGTCTTGTGCTATGCGTGCCGGCAGCCTTATGCCTTGTTTAATATTCGTGATCGGCGTTGAAATATGAATAATAAAAGGTCGGGCGAGATTTTTGTGTGGAATATCATCGCCGTGTAAGGTTATTACGTTAGCGTGTCTTTTACGATTTACCCTCGCCAGACTATTATCTTTTTCAGGTAAAATAATGATGGTTATGTGTACAATACGAATTGCAAATCTGTTTGTCGGAGCCGCGCTGTGCCGTCATCCGTCATTATTACACGAGCAGCTATATTTCTGCTCGAAAATAATCCAAAAGCTCGGGCTGAAATTCTACGTAGATACCTAGATTACCTAACTGTATGTCCTGAGAAACTTTCGGTGTCGTAAATTTTACGTACGTTTTAAATGAATGGAACCTAAATGTGTGCAGGGTTTTTCTTATGCATGTGTATGTAAACGTACTTGATAGCACGTATTTTTTACTTATCTACCAATCTAAACTAATGAAAGTTATACAACGTGTATTTTCTTGATCCTTCCGAATCGATACGTGTAGGTAAGGTTACTTTGAAGTTTAATGTGAAAACAAAATGAAGAAAAAAAAATTTTTAAATAGGCGAGCAAAACGAATAGTAACGGAATTGTATTAAGAACGTAAACGAACCTACCAACCAACGCTGCATAAATCAGATAGACCTTGGCGTCTTAGTACACCTACCAAATTTCTGTACCTACAGGTACTTTTGAGTAAACAAATTTTTTATTTCAGTGTTTGCAGTTGTTAAATATTAGCTCACCGAAAGGTACACCGTGAATTGGTTGAAAAGATTCTTTTGCGCAAATTAAACATACCGTATACTTGATACACTCGTCCGGCTCTTTCTCAGCTCATTAATCATTTTCACTCGTATATTTTGAAATGAACAAACCGACAAAACTATCCTTGCATATAGCGTATGCATACATATGTATTAAGTGTATCTAAATGTGTATTGTATGATAGCTTTATGACTGCCCACTTTCGAGTAAATGTAATAATTCATCCCGGTAATTTTTTTTCACTTTCATCTTTTGTGGTGTTGGACATAAAACGGAAGAATTAAATTTTAACTGCATCAAATTGATGGTCACATAATTAAAACGAATTTTCCCCTGGAAAGAGGATGGGGAGCGAAAGAAAATTTTATTTCTGTTTAAATTGTTGTATTGCCAAACTCATCCTGAAATTTCATTTGTTCCTCCTGGAAAAATTCCAAAAATTCTTGGATACATGAATTGTTCCATTCATGAAAGAGAAAAAAGCACCCCAATGCGATGATTTTTTTAATAAGTGACCGAGATAGAAGTTCATCTGGTGGAGAATAATTTGAGGCCAGAAAGCACAGATATAGGACCTTTAATCGTGTTACGTGCCAAATTTTAAACTCACTAGCTTAATTTGGGAAGGCAACGTGTGAGAGAAGGTCGAAAAATGACGAAAACCGCTAAGGAAAGGTCACAGTGCGGCTAAAGAGTCGAAACCTTTAAGAAATACCTCTAGGATATTTACCAAATCCATCTGCATGCCAAATTTCAACTTTGTAGCTCCATTTGAAGGGGAAAGATATGTGGAACAAAGTCGCAAAACGGCAAAAAGCATCCAAAAAAGTGTATTTTTAGAGTTGTGTGAAAGTCCAACTTGGCTGACAGATCAAACATTCCTGATAAATTCACATCCATTGAATCTTAATCCATTTGCTGTTACATTTGCCACTTTCCCCATTTAGTATAATGATTGTATATTTCAGATCCCAACAGTGATGAATTTTTTTTTGCCAATTTGGCTTGTTTCAACTCCACATATTCTTAGCACCCTATTCCGCTGTCTTGACGGATTAGATTCAGCTTGACAAAGATTTAGAGCCATTACATCTTCAGAATATCTAAGTGTACGGATAAGCAACAATGGAAGGGACCAGATGAAAATCAATTACAGAATAGTTATGGCCAGGGCAGTATTTCATAATCTGAGCAGTGTGTTGGGAAACCAAGCCATCAGTCTGCACCTGCAAAAGAGAATAATGAAGTGCTTCTTATGGACAAAATTGAAATACTCCTGTTAAACTTAGATTATGAGCGCAGATAATAAAAGGAAACTTCATGCTTCCGAGATGCGGTGCTATAGAAGATTATTAAAAATTCTATGGACTGACTTCGTAAGGCAAGAGTACTAGCAAGAGTGGGAGAAGAAAATAAAAAACAAGTGGAAGATATAAAGCACAGTAAACTGAAGTATATCGCTCATAAGGTAGGGGAAAATGATGGTGTCCATCTAGAAGATCGGAACTCGTAAGTACACATTCACCCACCAATTCCCCATGTAAAAATCTACTTATGTAAAACAATTCAGGACACCAGTAATCGAAGAATTTAATAGATGTATGCTATCTTGAGAAGTCAGGCTATATATATTTGAATTTTAATAGGCCCTTTTCTCAATTAAAGTTAATGTGCCTGTCATGCTGAAGCAGGCTAATTTCGTATGAACAGGGTTTGAGTTCCCGAGCGGGCAAGAGGCAGCAGCATGAGGTACATAAAAAATAAAAAATAAAAGGGTCTGCCATTTTTAAACGTTACTTACGAGTATAGGAAAGCCATTACGGCTTTTTCAGTGGCCTTACCGGCCCAAATCTTACAACAACCTAGGGCGTAGGCTCCACACCACTTCCGCGAAATAACACAGCCTACTTTTAAAAAATTAATATAATATCTTCGAAATTATAAAATTCATAAAAAAAACAGAACAAAACTAAAAATATTAATAAAACAAAATTCCTTTCTTATTTAAAAAAAAAACGAACACATAAAATGCCGACAGCAACCTAGGTAGAGAAGTATATATAAGTATAATATAATATAATAAAATGTATCACGAAAAAACTTTTTGTTTATCCGACGTGGAGAGCTTCTTTTTGTCTTGATGGCTGTGA
>FIZR01016727.1:0-11083 GCA_900060175.1 Ferrisia virgata
TTTTTTTTTTTTTTTTTTTTTATTTTTAAAAAAAAAAAAAAAAAAAAAAAAAAAAAAAAAAGAAAAGAAAAGAAATAAATATATCAATATGTGATAGATAACGTCTAATACGGTTTGTATTTAGTTCTGTTATGCTTATGTAAGTTGACTTTTTCTTGAACATTCGAAACGGTGGCTACGTTATTGAAATGTTCAATCCTACATGGACTAATTAAAGGTATACTTTCGATAACTGGCAGGTTTCCATAGGTATATTCTGATATAGGTACGGTAGCGTCAAATGTGTTAGCAGGTTTAACAGGTGACTGAGGTAATTCTGGCAGAGACGTGAAAGGACTAGGAATCTGTGCCAATATGTCTGAAGGCCCTTCCAGCATTCCAGGGCTACAATTGCTTTGCAAAAACAGATTCAACTTCTGCTGCTCCAGACTTTTAACGCATGAAAAAGCCAAATAATAAGGAAATTTGTTAATGTTGTCAAAAAAAAAAGAAAAAAAGAAAAGAAAAAAAAAGAAATGAAAGCAAAATGAAAATAAAGAATCGTCAGCTTTTTTTTATATTCTCACGATTTGTTCTGTTTCAGCATATTCGATACGGTTCTGGTGAGTTGAATTGCAGTAATAAAAAACTGACGACTCTGTTGCCAAATAAGTACATCGATAAAGTCTAATAATAAATAATACATAATGCAAGCCAACGTCCTTCAAATCATCGTCAAGCGGGTAAAAATTAGGAATATTCTGTGTTTCATGCGGTTGTAGCTTTTCAAAGTTCTAATCAGGTATCGGCTACGAATAAATATGTAAATGTAGCAGGAACTAGGTATATAAAGTTGAACCGATACAAGCAGATAGATTTATTTAATGAAGAAAATACGTAGGGTAGTTGTAATTTATAATGAAAATTCAAATTTTCGTCCAACGGATTCGGTTCCATTGAGCGGTAGTAAGATAGCCATTTTGATAATTTCTCATCATGCCAAATGTTAACCCAGTTGCGTGGATTCAATTTTTTTTTTTTTTAAATAATTTTACATTTAGCTTTTTTTATTAATAAATTTTTGGCTTGATTTTCTATGCACTATTGTTAACGAAAACCAGAGGGGAGGGGGGAGGATTATCAACAAAATCTGTTTTGAAGTCCTAGAAGATCATTACGACCATTTTTTAGCCTTCTCAGATACTTATTTATTTTTTTGCCCGAAACTAAAATTCATTTGCTCAGCTCAATACGGACCGAAATCGATTAAATTTGAGAAATTGGCTTAGATTGGCTGCAGACTTGATATTCCGAAGTTGGGCTGACCTCAGGTCAAAAATTAGTTGTGTCCTAGTTTGCGGGAGAGAATGCTGTGGGTCTAAACTCGCAAAAATTGTTCCTTTTTGAGCCAATCGATAAACAATCCTAATTCGTATAATATATCCAAAATTTAGCTTCATAGGTCAATTAAGAGGAGAGTTGTGAGGGTTTTCCCCATTTTTAACCTAAAAAAAGAACTATTCCTCTCCTAACTCCTCTCCAAATTAAGGTAGGAAGTTGAAATCCGGTAATTGGAGTTAGTATGGGTCCTGAAAACATAGTTCTTTGGTAGGTTATTCTAATTTTGTGAGTTTGCTCCTCGCATAACTCCCCTCTAAATTGAGCTAGGAATTTGGAATTTGGTATGCCTTTTGGGATGTTCAAATTTTCATCCTCTTTGCAGCACCCCCTCCGCCCCCTAGAGACCCAAAAATCTTCGTGTATCTGAATCTGATTTTTTTTTTCGAATTGATTCAATTGGTATTCATATTCCGTAAATTTGTAGAAAATTAATTTAAAGCTGAGTGCTTGATATGTAGGTAGGTATAGGATTGCAGGCTTTGTAGGTAATTATTGTTCATAGATTTATTTTTAAAAAATAACTGAGGAGAGTTTGAAATAAACAATGTACTTTTACCTACTGGTACAACCATACAAAAGAAAAATGACAGTTGGCAAAAGATAGGGGAGGCAAAATGAACTGAGGTTTCTCTGGAGCATCATTCCTTTCCACGTGTGACCTGACTATAATATTATGAATCCTACTTCCGCCATTTATTTATTTTATTTATTGTCTTACGTCAGGAGCACAAAAAGAATGATCAGTTTTCCGAGTTTGTGTTTTTGAAAACAGTAAGACCTTATTAGAACAAGTGTCGGATAATTTATGTCGATTTACTGGCCTGTGAAGTTTATTTAGTATCGTTAATTCGTCAAAAATATACATTTCGTTAATGTAATTAAATTTCTAATTGAAAATTTTTCTAATTCATTCGTTTTCTGTGCTCGATTCCATGATCCAAATGTTATAATTCATTTTGTAAGAAATATTCGGTGACAGATCGATTTTGTTTCAACTAACGAGTGAACAGTCAGAAATGTTCATCGTAAATCTACATAAATAGTTAGCCATCATCATGTAGTACTCCATTTTTTTTTTTTAACCCAGAACACGGAATATATATATATATACATATATATAGAGATTGAATAGAGATCGATGAAATGAGTAAAAATGATCCTATGAACATATTGCCTAACTCAAAATTTGAAGGGACCAAGATTCAAAAAAAAATTGTACAGATATATTTTATGATTAAGGATGTTTGCAAAACTTTTTAAGATGAACAAAAATGATTATTTATAAGAACTGTCTATCTTCAAAATTGAAGGGACTACATGGAATATGAATTATATTTTCCTTCTTCTTCAGTGTAATTAACAGTAAAAATAAAATAAATCAATTTTGTTTTGAAAAGACTGGAGAAAAAATCACCAGTCAAGACTTGTGAAACTTTCATACACACGGCTCCTTCAGTTTTGAAGATAGGCAGTTTTTCTAAAGCATAATTTTTGCTCGTCTTAAAGAGTTGTATAAGAATCTTAAAATTGAAACACTTTTTCTACAGCTTTTATTTTTATTCATTTCATCTTTAGTTTTTTTTTCAATTTTGGAGGGGTGTAATGCAAAAAGGTGTGAAATAATGCCAAGTGAACATGGTAAAAATTCTGGGTGTCTAACTTTACCTTTACACCCCCCTCCTTTTCTAGTTTAAAATTTCAAGATTTACTTAAAAAATTGTTGACAATTTTTTCTTTTATTGATTTTTTTGGTGCTAACGTGTCATAGTAGGTCACAATGAGACTAAAAAAAACTTCGCAATTTCTTTTGCTTTTAAAGGGCTCCAAAATTCTTTTCAAAAATGGGGAAAAAATCAATTATTTAAAATTTTTTAAAGGAAATGAAGTAAAAATACGAAATCTAACTATTTTTTATGGCATGATAAATGAAATCATTTTTTTTTTTTCATTTTTCACTTTAACAAAATCCGAAATATTCGATATCTTACATTTTTAAATATAGGTTTAGAACCCTGCAAAAAGCAAAAAAAAAAAAAAAATCGCAAAAAATTTTTCTTTGGTCTCATGTAGTCTACTATGAAATTTTTGCAAGCCTTAAACAGTCACGCAAGAATCCTAAATCGCAAAAATATTTCTAAGAATTTTTGATTTTTCTAAATCACTGGATCTTTAAATTTTCAGTTGGGCAACTTGTTCATACTATGACAATTTTTACTCATTTCATTGGTCCCTACCCAGACTATATTATTTTATAGAAAATATAAAATAATGAAGTTCCTATAGTACCATTTTTTCAATGTTGGTAGAGTTGAATGAACCCACCCAGACAGTTTGGTGGCCACTGAGCCACTTGAGAGATATTTTACTGTGTTTTTCATCCCTTGGAGCCGGAATTTTTCAGATTTAGTGATTAAAATGGTAAAAGTAGTAGTCACATTTCAAAATTTTCATCCTCGCTTCGTTGGGGCACTATTCTTTTCTCTTAATCCTACTACTATGATTGATTTGTGGCTGCACACTTGAAATTTGCCCGGGCTGCTCTAGAAAGTTCATCCAACCCTGAATGTTGGCAACACTGCTGTGCCAAAAGTAGCTCCATTACAGGAGGTGTCCTTAGGTTCACTCCATTGTCGCACCATTTGGTACTTAATCCAACGTTGCAATATGAGTAGAATTTTTCTTTTTACGTACTTGATTTTTTCAACCGTGGAGCCCCTAATAATCATAGACCTTTTAGAATTAGACCACGCATAGTGATAAGAATACGGCTTCAACATCTGTGGATTCTATAAAGAAGATAGTTGTAAACAAACAAAAATTATCCGTTTTTTTTATAAAATAGAAAATAATTTCATTTATGGTTCAATTACTCCTGCTATTTATGATTTGTAATCTAATAAATTTGTAAAAAAAAAAACACATTGAGAGCGAGACAGTGAAAAAGCGGGTACTGAAAAATCACAATAATGCTGTTTGTTTTCAACTATCTTCCTTATAGAATCCACAGATCTTGGAGCCACTGATAACAGATTTTACTTCAGACTAGCGTGGTCTATGTTAATTCTAAAAGGTTTATGCTAATAATGATGCAAAGTAATGAACAATGACTTGCAATAATTTGAGTGATTATACTTCAGAAGATAAAATCAAATGTATAAGGTAACAAAATATGCTCATGATAACTTCAACATAGATGTCGGAGCTCTGTTTACTAAGGAGAAAAATAGTCATTATGAATATACACACAGCAACCATTGTTATAAAGTAAAAGAGTATTTGCCTCCTGTAAGGTAAATAACTCAATCACAGAATATTTAATAAATATTTTCAGAACCCTTATTATCACATCTTCATCAAAACTGTACCTAAACAAGGAAGACCACCTTCAGAGGAAAAACATTCGTTTTCGTTTCCATGTTCAAAATACAAAACAAATGGTTTGCCAGTAAAGTTATTAAATGTTGTTAAAATAATCATGTTTCCTAAGCACAAACAACGCAGTTTCATTTATTAGTTTGATGATCACTGCTTACTTGATCGGTGCAGTTAGGTGAATGCATGTATGTTTAACGATAAATTAATTTCAATACCAATGAACTTATTCCTATGTGAATAAATTTGATATGTTAAAATTAAAAATAAAAAAAAGATCGAAGTCACATAATTATTTTTAATATCGCTTCAGTAATCGTGAGCGAACTCGAAAATTGGCAATGTGTGGAGCAACAATGGAGTGAACCTAAGGATGCTCCCGTACAGGGCCAAAAAAAATGGTGCATATACATGTTGGGCAACCATTTGTACAGATTGGCGATACACATTTCTTACCAGTGTTACAAGAATGGAACGAGAACAGACGACTTGAAATTCTTGAAGAACAAGAAAAGTACAAGCTGAAAGGTTTCGAGAGAACGAGAATGGGAACAAAAATGCAAAAATTTTCTTACATTCTCCGTTCTTCAGTTACTTTTTTTTTGTAATGTATTAGCAACAATTTTGCTTGCCTTCAAACCTTCATAATCTGTTCAAAGTGTGAATGTGAATGATAAAATCTTCGTTATTAATTTAATTACCTTACATTCACGTTTGGATATAAATGGAACAATAAAAAATACAGGAGTGCTACTACAAAATTCCAAAATTGGGAACAGCCCTTATAGGCTATAGTAGAAAATTGCAAATTTCATTTCCAAAAATTACTTAGCTATTGTTTCGCGCAAATAAAATGATTCATTAATGGTATAAATTTCTTTTTGATCCATGAACCATTATATTTAAAAAGTATTTAAACAAACTAAAAAAAAGAGTGGGAATGAGAACGCCAGAGAAAGAATGATGAACCAACAGGAACGCTCATAGAACGAAACAAAGGTTAATGAATGCTCTTGGAAAGAACTAATTTTGAACTCTTCAGAACGAGAATTCGTTGTTTAAAAGGGGAAGAAGATGCGTTCTTGCAGCACTGCTTCTTAACATTTTTGAACTGCGGAAAACTGATCTATTTAAATTTGATGCATACTTAGGTTGATTTACACGTAGCATTAATTTTAGATAACTGATGGCATATTCGATTGGCTTCATTATCCCCGAAGTTGAGATAAAGATTGTTTAATACGATTACGTGATTTCACCTCATAAATACCAATTTACCGAGGACTTGATGTCATGCTCCGTTAGATAGTATTGAAATTAAATAAACACGAATATAATTACCCACGAAGTGGTGATTTTAATTTATCGTTTCATCGAAGTACCTTAAAAGTTATGGCAACAGAGTTATTTTCCCTCTGTAATTCTAATATCAGGTAGATACATGTAAAATTCTTCTGCAATGAAATTGGGATACTGTGTGACGATGGGATGATTAAGAATACAAAGAGAGAAATTTTACGCAATGGAAACCTAGCTATTTTTTTTTTTTTTTAATGGAAATTATAATATTTAATCCCTAAGTTATAAATTAAAAATAAATTAGGTCGTTAGTAGTATAAAGCACGTAAAAATGTTTTAAATGATTTCAGTAATGAACTTTTTTTCATAAGGTATAGTAACTGAAATTATTTAGAAACATCTTTAAGAGCAGTGTTCAAAAGCTTGATAATTGAATCGTTGATGTGTTTAATTTTTTTTTTCTTTATTAAACGTAATTTAATTTTTTAATAATAATTAAAACAAAATTGGCAAAATATTTCAAAGCTCACCTCATATTTATTAAATATTGAGCAACTGCTACCGATTCGGAATTTCCTGTGATTGTTATCGTTCTATCGACATTTTCGTTACTGTTACGATCATCGCAATTCGATATTCTTATAAGAGCTCCGCTTATTTGTCTAAAAATTTAATATAATGTTACTCAATCAGATGGTAGAATTAGTGAGAAAAAATTACCAATGCAAATTTACGTATAAGTAATATAAAAAATGCTAGTTTACTCTGGAACTGACCTGATTTTTTTGATTTTATTTCCTCCTTTTCCAATAATGCAGCCGATGAGATCATTTCGTACAGTCATTTCGCAGGTTCTTTGTTGTAAACCCGAATTTCTGGAAGAATTATTCTGCAGTTGGCTGGCTGCCAATGCGGCTATAGCTGTAAATTATAATTTTTCGCCCAATTAATTAGAAAATTTATGAATTTATGAGATTCTTTTTTTTTTTTTTTTTGATATTCATCAAACTTGAATTAACTTTATTCGAAGTACCTTGTATTTTTATATTTACATGTTTGATTTTCTAAACTGTGTTTTTAGTTATCAACTATTGACTGTTCTTTGCGGTTGCCAGAGTATTTATTATATTTATTTATGGTCTGGACAAGTTTGCGAGAATTTCACTAAGTATACCTACGTCCTATGAAAACAATAGCTTGTTCCCGCACGTTTCTTAAAAAGGTACTGTACGAGATGTTAAAGTTTTTGACGGATGAGTTTCTAAATACGCCATGTTAAGCCACTTGAGTTGCAAAAAGGTAGCGAAAAGTTTCCACCAAACTGTTCCATTGAATGAAAGATTGGAAATTTAAAATATGCTTTCAAGTTTTTCATACGGCCGACTAAAACGACCTACGCTGTACAAAGTTTTGTATTTTTTATTTTTTTATTTCATTTTGTAATAACGACACGTTTTTTTTATAGGTATAACGTTGAATAATTTTAAAATAATCGTTGTAATGTTCAGATTTTAAAAGATGCCTTTAGAAATAGTCGTTCGCAAACGATTCAACTTTACAGGTTTCGTTTTTGGCAAAAATTGTATTTCAGTTGAATAATTCTTGGTTAATTTAATTGATTTAGAATCATCTTCGATCAATGAAGTAGATTAGTTAAGTCTTGTGGAACTTTCGTGCACACAGCCCCTTCAATTTTGAAGATACGCATATTTTCTAATGTACAATTTTTGCTTGCGTTGAAGAGTTTCGCAAGAATTCTTAATCACAAAAAATATTTCTACGAATTTCTCATCTACTTCTTCAAATTTTGACCTTCGCATATCTCCTACTTTGAAATCAAAATAGGCGTTGAAATTTGGCATCTAGGATTGGAAGGAATCTCAGATATACGGGGGGGGGGGCCTCGATTTTTCAGTTCTTTTGCATTCCTTTACAACTCCGAGGAATTGTTTTATGGGTGGTGTTTTGATCTTTAGTTTTTGAGTTTACTCCTAGCATATCTCTTCCTTCCTAATCGAGCTGGATCCTCGATGTGCTGTGTTGAGGGTTTCGATTTTTCATCCCCTTTACACCCTCCAACAGCACCGAAGAAGTACGGAGGGGGGTAGTTATTTTTAGGGGTGGCTCTTCGCATACCTACCCTCATAATAAAGAGCAAAAGGGTCGAGATTTGGTATGTAGTATCAAAAATGGTCATAGATGTGCCAATTGAGATTTTTAACTTTTCAACCTCCTTGCACTGCCTTACAGTCCCAAAGAAGTATTTGGAGTTTGCTCCTCCCACACCTCCCTCTTCCTAATTGAGCTAGAGTTTTGAAATTAAGCATAGAGATTTAGTAGGGATCATTGATATGTTTTTTTTTAAGTTGTCGATTTTCAGCTCCCTTGCACCCTCTAACAGCCTCAAAGAATTATGGAGGGGGAGGGTTGTCTTTTTTTTGACCTTGAAGAAGGGCTGTTCCTTCCCTATCTCCCCACCAAAATGAGCTGAGAAGTTGAAATTTGTTATGTACATTTAGTAGGAGCTCTACATGTGCTTTTTGGGGGTCCTGACTTTTCAGTTTCATTAAAACCTCCTTTAGGCTCCAAAAAGTTGGTTTTATTAGTCGGCTTTTGTCATTTTTTGAGTTTGTTCCTCGCATAATTCCCCTTCAAATTGGACTAGAAAGTTGGAATTAGGTATATACAGTCAGTAAGAACCCTAAATGTGTCGTTTAGGATTTTTGACTTTTTAGCCCGATTGAACCCTTCCAATCCTAAGCTTATCCTCTCTTTTTTTTCTTTATTATGATTATTTTTTTTAAGAAAAAAATTAATAACAATTTTGTTTTTATTGCTGAAAAAAAAAAAAAAGGAAAACACGTATCGTCCCAATTCAGTCAATCGGCTTAGTTTAGTGGCGGATTAGATGTATACGAGTGGGGATGAACTTGGTTCAGAATTCAGTTATGCCCCAGTCTGGGTAAGGGGGGTGGTGAGGGTTCAAAAACGTAAAAATTTCCCCTTTTCAAGCCAACTGATACCGAATCAAAAGCGTTGTATTTTTTTTTACTTTTTGAGTTTGTTCTTCGCATAACTCTCCTCCTAAATGAGTCAGGAACTTGAAATTTGTTATGTACATTTAGTAGATGTCCTACATGTGCCTTTTGGGAAATTCGACTTTTCGACCCCATTGCACCCCGTGTTTGATTTTTCTAATTTTTTGAGTTTGTTCCTCGCATAAATCCTCTCCAAATTAGGCTAAGAAGTTGAAATTAGGTTAGTACCGTTTGTAGGGACCCTTAATGTGCCTTTACTTTTTAGCCCCATTAAACTCTTCCTATTCGCAATATTGATGAGGAAAAAAACATCATGATGCTTTTTTTTTATCTCCCAAAAACATTTTTTTTTTAATTTCCAAAATTTTACTTCCAGATTTATTCCTATGTGATATTTTTTTTCTTCATAACTTGTATGTATTTTTCGGACCAAAATGTTGAGTTGACTATTTTTTGAGATTACTCAATTTTTTTCGAATTTCTTTTTATAAATTAAAAAAAAAATTTTTCCATCACTTAAAAATGGATTTTTCCCTACTGCGTGCTTTCCGCTAGGAAATTTTCTAATCTAGTCCTCCCCCCTTAACAGGGTGAAAATTTGCCACGTGGCTAAAAGTGCCTTTTTGAAGGTTCTGATTATTTACTTGGCTAAAAATCTACGTACCTATTTTTCAACACCATAAATGTAATAATTCTGCTAACGTCAATATTTCGAAAAAAATCAAGCTGAAAATTCATTTCTGTTTCCTATTAAATGTAATTTTACCTAATGAAGTAGAGCGAAGCAAAAAAAAAATTTTTATGTGAAAAAATCGTCTTACACAAGTACATATAAATTTTAAGTAGGCCATCGATCGCGTATTTGAAAGCCCGCCTTTCTATTTGTACTTATTCTTTTTATAATACGTACAATGTTTACATCATATAAGATGATTTTATAAAATTACTCCCTCGAGTATATGGTATGCGTGAGCGAGGAGAAAGGATGAAAGATGATACGTTTATATATCTAGCGAATTAGTATAGGTGGGAGGGGGGGTGAGGGGGGGAGATACGTACACGTACTACGTATATATATAGTAGTAGGTATATATATGCCTAAGGAAAAAACAGCAGCGAAAAAAAAAAAAAATTAATTTAACATTTTTTGTACGCTATATTTTTGTTAGCTACATACATTTTCCGAACGAAATAACTAAATGGGAAATTAATTTACGACGAGCGAAGCCGAATTAGCGTGCATATACGTTTACGTATATAACTAGAGAAATTGCGCCAGTAAGCGAGTAGTTTAGCTAGGTAGGTGGATTGTTAAGTAGGTAGTTTTGTAGCTATATAGCGCGATAGTATGGGCGAAGAGGAAGGTTTTGGTAAAACGGGTAAAAGATAAAATTTACCTGCCGGATTAAAGGAAGCTGCAGCCGCCGGTGAAAATCCACTTATACTTAAAGCTGCTAAATTTGCTAAAGGGTTGCCAAGCTTACCGATCTGTAATACATATTAAACGAATAATGAAAACTCAATCGTATAATGTTGTCTTTTTTCTCGTATAAATAGATACGCCATTTTTAGGTTGGCAAACTTACACATCCTACAGAGCTGTAGGTAGTAGGTGGCTCTAGGTGCCTAATATGCCGGTATTATAAGATTGTTTTGACCCATTCTATTGTACGTATACCTACTTTCTAGGCAAACAGAGATATACCTATGCATTGGGTGGTAGATATATCTGTAACTAGATGTAGGTAGCTTAGTCCAGTCGATAGGGGGGATTGGACCCGACGAAAAATGCAACAAAAGGTTTTTTTTTACTGAAAATGGTTCAGGACCATGTCATGAACAATATAAAAAACACCCAGCCAAACCAGACCCTCTGCTCCCCCCCCACGGTGAATCAAAGCCCCCCAAAATGGGTGTTTCGCTTCCCCCTCCTCAAATTTTCATTTTGAGGTAAAATTAGCTCAGTACTTTTTTATTCTACACCGCAATACCTA
>FIZR01016732.1:0-11739 GCA_900060175.1 Ferrisia virgata
GACATTCGAAGAGTATATGAGTTATGGTGATTTGGCATTTGCATGTTGGACATAAGGGAGGAGTTTTTATTTAAGAGATAAGAATGTGTCAGAAGAGAATGTGAATAGCGTTGGGCTTAACACAGCTCCTTGAGGGACTCCTTTGTCGAGGGGATGATTCTTAGAAAGTGTGTAAGATATCCGGACAACAAATTCCCCATTACAGAGGAAGTTTTGAATAAAGTGGAGAATGTTGCCTCTGAAGTTCCATGAGTGAAGAGTAGACAAGATTTTATACTTCCAAACGGTATCAAAGGCTTTGGATATGTCAAAGAAAATTGCCAAAAGATGGTTTTAGTTTTTGAAAGCGGTGAGTATGCTGGACATGATGCATGGTTGACCGTGATGAACGAAAACCGCAAATCCCCCCCCCGCCCTTCGGGTAACTTCTTACAATAGGATCATCCACTCCTATGATTTTTTAAATGTAAAATTCTTGGCTAGAAGAGGAGTTTCAATTACAGATTTGAATTTAGTGCGAAACATAGTTCAAGAATGTGTTTAAATAAATTAAAAATTGTGTGAAAGTAGAGAAAATTTACCGAATTTATGAAAAAGATGATTAATAATCATCGAAAATTGAGTATAAACTGGACAAAAATATGTAAAAAAAATACAGAAAAAGGCCCAAAAAATTGTTAAAAATTATTAAAGCTTCCGTAAAAATTTGATAAAAATGGGTATAAAAGTGCAGAAAATTGATCAAAAAATATAACAAATCGTTGAAAAATTGAATGAAAATTTGACAAAAATGGGTTAAAAACGCAGGAAATTGATCAAAATTTACAAAACAATGATGAGAAGTAGTTGAAAATTGATCAAAATTCACGAAAAAATGTTGAAAAACACGCGAAACTTAATCTAAGAAATAACAAAAATCGTTAAAAGTCAATTGGAAAATTGATCAAAAATCACAAAATAGTTGAAAATAAAGTGAAAAACTAACACAAATATGTGAAAAACGTACAAAATTGATTGAAAAACATTGAAAAACGCAATAAAATAGTAGAAAATTGGTCTAAAATTATTGAAAACTATGAAAAATTTAGTAAAAATTCGACAAAAATTAATTAAAAATCATGAAAAATGTTGAAAATTAGGAAATAGTTGGCCAAAAATTGTTAAAAATCATCGAAAAGAAGGTAAACAATGTACAGAATTCATCAAATTTTCAATCAATTTTCAATGATTTTTAACATTTTTTGTACAAAAATTTTCACATAATTTTCAGAATTTTTCCTTAATTTTTTGATCAATTTGCGATAGTTTTGAACGATTTTTGAAAGATTTTCACTTGATTTTCAATAACTTTTAACAATTTTAGGAGGATTTTCGACCACGATGCAACATTTTTTAGTGATTTATAATCTTCATTTGATAACTTTTACGATTTTTTTTCATATTTTAAGTAAATTTTCACATATTTTTCACATTTTTCCGTGATTTATGACCAATTTAACAATTTTAGATTAATTTTCAGCTATTTTTCAATTTTTTTCGGTGACTTTTGATCAATTTCCAGACCTTTTTACCCATTTCTGTCAAATTTTTACACAATTTTCAACGATTTTTAAACAATTTTAGGTGAATTTTCCACTACTTTTCAACATTTTTTTGTGATTTTTGTCAAGTTTCTTGCTTTTTTTAATCAATTTTTGTCAAATTTTTACCCAACGTTCAATGATTTTTTCAACAATCATTGGTTAATTTTTACCCATTTTTCGACATTTTTTCGAGGATTGTGATCAATTTTTGGCGTTTTTCACGTATTTCTGTCAGTTTTTCACCCAATTTTCAACGATTTTTGCCAAATTTTTACCCAATTTTCAATAATTTTCAGCTAGTTTAGGTCAATTTCCAACTAATTTCCAATATTTTTTTGTTGTGTTTGATGAATTTTGTACATTTTTTTACGTATTTTTGCCAGTTTTTTTTACCCAATTTTTGTTCATTTTTAACGATTTTTGATCAATTTTCACCTAATTTTCAACGATTATTCGCAATTTTTGATAAATTATCGATGACTTTTCACGACACATAATTTTGATCAATTTTCATATGTTTTTCAACATTTCTTCGTGAATTTTGATCAATTTTCTGCTCCCATCATCATTTCTGTCAAATTATTGCTCAATTTTCGTTGATTTTCAACAATTTTGAGTTAATTTTCAAATATTTGTTTCAAATACTTTCAACAAATTTAGCAAAAAACTTGAAGAAAGTGCTCAAACGTGTAAAAAATTTACAAAAAATAACGAAACAGTTTTGGAAAAAAAGACTTAAAAATATGCAAAAGTTGAATACCAAAAAAAAAAAAATTGAAAAAGAAATAAAATCTGCATAAAACATGGGCAAAAATTGGAAAAAATTGTTAAAAACACCACAAAAAATTGAAAAAAAAATCAAAATTCACGAAAAACTGTTGAAAAATATGAAAACTTACCAAAAATATACGGAAAAAATTGCAAAAAAAAACTGGGAAACTGAACAACATTTATTTTTTGAAAGCAATATTCAACTTTTTCTGTGTTTTAGAACTTAAAATTCATAATTCTAAATGACCGTTTTGGCTTAATTCGAATAAATTATCAAAACTGAAATTTCATTATGCTGATTTTCAAGGGAAAAAATAGGTACACATAATTGTCATTAAACGTACGTTCCAGAACGAAAATTAGGTGACTTTGATTGCGATTTTCAGGGACTAGATTTATAAATCATAAAAATTTCTCTATCAAGTAAAAAAAAGGGGGGAGGGGTTCACACCCGTAAAATTAATATTAAAAAATCCTTATTTATTGAACAAATTTTTGAATAAAAATGGGCGTTTCAGGAATTATTTTTCACTCCGCGGAATTCAAATCATGCAGTGACCAAAATTTTTCTACACGGTACATAACAGATTCTGTACATCTCTCAAACTCGAATATCCCCCCTTAGGCTTAATTTCCATCACAATACCGACGAAATTCGTCCCTTGCATTGCATCCAAGAAATCTATCAATCCTAATTTATCTCAACGTGGCTCCTTTAAAAAAAAAAACATATACAATATATATGCACAAGTATCATACGAATTCTCTTCATACAACCATAAATAAAAAGAATCATCATCTCGAGTAGGGTAGACGGCAATTCCTCCGCAGATACGTAAGAAATATATTCCCTCGACTTTTTTGGAAACACTTTATCAAAAATATTGCCATACGAAGAATTGGTCGAGGAAAAAAAAAAGAACTTACGTATACTTATCGAACTATTCGTCCTTCTTACAAAGATATAATAAAACGATGAAAAATCGCCTTCGATAGTCTAAAACAGCAGCATTATTCCCATTCGAACGACGAATTTCTTCAAAATAACAATAAAAAATGTGCACCTATAATGTCGACCCACAATGAAATTTCCTTCGGCTTACACGAACAAATATGGGTATTGAGGAGAGGTACACATTCTCGCATACTACACATAGTACATACGACCAACCGGCGCGGTGGGGCGTTATTTTCCACATTTACGAATATGACGTCACAGAGGGAGAAAAAAAACCACCCTCTGGAGTCTAATTTCCAATGCACAACGCGCCATATCCGGGCTCAACGAACGCCGCGGTAATAAATTTTTCGTACGAGAGAGAGAGAGAGAGAAAGAGAATAAGCAACCAACACGTATGTAGTTGGCGTTGGTGCTAATAAAGAAAAATAATACTACGTTACGTACGCGCTAGTATACACATTACATACCTTACATTACAACCGTACTAATTTAGTATCGTGTGTTTTTCATCATTTTTATAGCCACGGCTAGTCTACCATTATTACAGGTACATTATGAAACTATTAGCTAAAATACCGAATAGGATATGGCGCACTTAAACGAACATGCAGTAGCGAAAATAGGTACAGTAAAATAACCAACTAGCAGCAGCGTGACTCTCGGGTCCTTAAACGTAGATAGAATTTAACTGCGTGAAATATATCGATTAAATTCGCGGCCAACGATGCCTTGTAGTTGCCAGTACCTGCTGTGCGAGAGTATAATTGTCTCGTCCAAGTTAATCGACTTCGCTATCAGAAGACAGGAGGCATGGTACGGTTCAGCTGCTGATAGGGGTTCCATTGCCAGAACACTTGGTTCTTGGAATATATTGGGAACATTTTGACGAATTGGAAAAATGATATCGTTGTCCTCAGCAATGATCTCTTTTAGGAAAAAAAAAAGGTCGAAAATTCATTTTTTCTAAATATTTCAGCTGCTATGGGTCCTACGTGAAAACAGCTCACGAGGGAACAGCCAAAAGTGTACATCGCCAATCTGCATAAAAGGTGGCTCTTCGTGGTGGTACTTTCCTGGAGTGTACATACGCACCATATTTTTTTTCTTGGCAAGAAGCTAGTTTTCGCATAGCAGTGTTACCAACATTGAAAAACAATGATATTACAGAAACTTTATTATATTTTATATTTTTTTAAAAGTAATGTAAGGGCTGAGAAGAGACTGATGAAGTGAGCAAAAATGGTTATATGGACAAGGTGCCTCACTAAAAACTTGATGAAGCAGTGGTTCAAAAAAATTAAAAATTCGCAGGAAAAAATTCAGACACTTTTCCCTTTTAGGGAAAAATTTCATATCACGGATACGTAGCATATATGTACGTCAACATTCTAACATAAAATACAAAAATCATTTATAATCATCTTTCATTGCGAGTTTTTGATCAAAACTTTAAATTAAAAATATTTACTCTTTACTTCACTCCATCTTGACATTTGATTTTATTATATCTTGGCAAAATAAAAATCAGACAAAATCAAAAATCAAAAACTTTTTAAAATTTTTTACTTCTTAATTTTTCAATTATGTTAATTAGACATGCATATGAAGATTTCAACATAAAATGCAGAAGTTATCAACTTTTTTTAAATTTTTAATTATTTCAACTGTTTAATTATTTTAGTTTCATTTTTTTTTATTTTTTCAAATCATCTTATTTGTTTCATTTTTCGGCATAAAAATTTTACAAAATCCAAAAATAAAAATTTTTTTTATTTTTTACATTTTTTCATTTTTTAATTTTGTTAATTAGACACCCATTTCAACATTTCAACATAAAATGCAAGAGTCGTCAACTTTTTTTTTTAAATTTTCAATTATGTTAATTTCTTTACTTTTTTCATCATTTTATTTTCTTATTCGTTTCATTTTTCGGCATACAAATCATACAAAACCAAAATCAAAAATTTTTTTTATTTTCATTTTTTATATTTCTTATTTTTTTATTTTGTTAAATAGACATCCATATCAACATTTTAACATAAAATGCAAGAGTCATTAACTTTTTTTTAATTTTCAATTATTTTAATTAATTTTTGTATTTATTTTATTTTTCGGCATAAAAATCATACAAAATCCAAAACTTTTTTATTTTTATTTTTTATGTATCTTTGTTTTTCAATTTTGTTAATTATACATCCATTTCAACATTTTAACATAAAGTGCTAAAGTCATCAACTTTTTTCAATTCCTAATCATTTTATCTCTTTAATTTTTTTTATTCCTTTTTTTTATTTGATTCATTTTTCAACTTTTATTATTTTTCATGATTAAATTTTTGTTATTTTTTAATCGTTTGTTTTTTTTAATTTTCAATTTTTCAATTTTTAATTTTTTTTTAAATTTTAAAATTTTTAATTTTTTAATTTTTCAATTTTTTTAAATTAAACATCCATGTCAACACTTAAACATAAAAGTACCAGTTATCAACTTATTTTAATTTTTCAATTTTAATTTTAACTATTTTTAAATTTTTTCAATTGGACACATACATGTCAACATTTTAAAATGAAATGAAAAAATCATTCATAATCATCTTTCAACCCAAGTTTTGATCAATAACTTCAAACCAAAAATCAAAAACGTATTTTTTTCACAAAATGATCCCCATCCTTAAGGCATATTCATGTCAATATTTTTCATGACTGAAGATTATTGCGTAACTCTTAACGTGAGAAAAAATTGTCCTTCAGAAAAATTGCCTAATCTCCAAAATTAAAGGATCTGTATGCATAAGAGATTCACAAAACCCTAAATGATGAATTATTTTATTCCAGTCTTTCCAAATAAAAATTGATATATTTGATTTTAACGCGGATATGTCTAAGGGCTGAGGGTCATTTTCTGAAAACATGACGTTTTTCATGTTACATTTCTGATATGATGTTTTAAATTTTTGATTTGAAGTTCTTGATTAAAAACTCAAAATGAAAAATGATTATTGATGATTTTCGTACTTTATTTTAAAATGTTGACATGGAAATGTCAAAATTTTAAAAATATATAAATAATAGTTACACAAATTGAAAAATGAAAATAGTTAAAATAATAACGATAAAAATTAGAAAATGAATATTAAAAAAAAATTGAAAAAATTAAAAATTAAAAAGCTGAACAAATAATTTAAAAATATAAAAATATAAAAATTAAAAAATTAAGATTGAAGAAAAAAATTAAAAAATAAAACAAATTAAGAAATTAAAAAAATCGAAAAATTAAAAAAACTAAATTATAAAATTACATAGTAAGTTAACTCACGAATACCTTCATGATCTAGAATTTTTCCTTGAAAGGGAGAAGTACCTAAATTTTGTTACTATTAATAAAACTCAACAAGAAGAAAAATACAATCCGCATTCCAAGCAGCCCCTTAAATGTTGAAGATAGGCAATTAACGTAAATAACTATTTTTTGTTCACTATGAAGCGTTCGTTGGGCCAAAAACTTTGAACACAAAACATATTTCTAAAAATTTTTAATCTTTTTGAATCACTACCCCTTCAAATTCTGAGTTGGGCAACTTATTTATGCGACCATTTTCACTCATTTCATCGGCCTCTATTCAACCCCTCGACGACGTCGTCGCGTTTTCTTGTCAGAAGGTAGCGCGTATCATTGGCTGTATTATTATTTTTCTAGTATAAAATATAATAACGTTTGTACGGCATCATTTTTCAAAGTTAGCAACATTGCTACGAGAAAACCAGTCACGTTTTGGGCAAAAAAAATTTGCTACGTCCGTTGGTGTCTCGAGTACTACATGATGAGTAATCATTTGCGCAGATTTGCGATGAACACTTCTGACCACTCTCTCGTTAGAACAAAATTAAAAAGCATCAAATTTCCCAACAAATGAGTTTATTATCAGTTTTTCCGCTAATCTGGCACATCTACAGTAAAAATGATAATCACCTTACCTAGAGGAAATTTAATGCTCTTCAATTTTGTACTGAGCTATTTTCCACGTAGAACCCATAGGAGCTGAGATACCTCGAAAAAACGCTTCCCCCAAACAGGGCGTACCCTATAGCGATAATAATATCTTTTTTTCAACTCGGGTGAAAGTGCCCAACATATTCCAAGAACAAAATTTTCACCATCCAAAATGGCAATAGAATCTCTACAAGAGGTCAGATGAGCACCTATACTATGACTTTTTTCAATATATGTTGCAAAAAAAAAAAAAAAAATAGCGACGTAAGCTCGAATAATATTCGTAAAAAAAAAAAAAAATTTATACGTAGCCAAGTCTAGGTACTTTTTTGGCTACGTATAAAACATTACGATGCGATAGTACAACGTCGACGACAACCACTATTCGACTGAGCAAATAAAACATCCATTTCGAGTAGGTATTCTATCCGCTTATCAACATTGTCACAAGTACAACGCCGGAGTAATAACGAAGTCGTTTTATTGCCTCATTACAGAAATTTTGTGCTATGTGCTAGGATGCGGTACGCCGGCTCAAAATCTCTCCTGCACCTGACTTCCATGCCTCATAACGTTATTACGACGAAAACCGTAATAAACGATTTCTTTCCTCTTTCACTGCGGGCTTGTTTCTTCCTCTTCTTCTTCTTCTCGTGCGCTTCGTTTTTCACGACCAACGAGGAAAGCATAGTACTTACGTAAGTACCTAACCAACGTAAAAACGAGAAAAGGAAACATGGTAGCGTATATAATAAGTATTACAGATATATTACTACAAATGTGGCATGCCATAATTACTCTTCTACTTGCTGCGCATTTGTATATCTATGTAAAGTAGGTAGGTACCTAGTAGACCTATCTATCTACCTACTACGATGGTGTGTAGCTTAAAGGTATACTTAAATACGTCACGAATTGCGCCAAAATAAATATTTACTCTTGAAATTGCTCGAAAAATGTCGCTTCCCTTTTTCTACGTACAGTTCGTATTACGTTTAATTTCAAGGGGGATGCGTGCATGTGTGTGTGTGTTTCACTTCGAGCCTATTATAAGCACATCGCGACGCCGGAATCTGTTTATACACGAATCACTGCTCTACGTGCTCGTCGTATACTGATGCTGTACTGTGCTGTGTGCCTGATGTGTTGTCACTTCGACAACGACGGGGGCAATTCCTTATTCGAAATGCTATCATTCTGCGTCTTATACTCATATAATAATACACGGTACAGGTAGAGAAGTACACCGTACACTGAACGTTGTAGTCGTGCTATTGTTGTATACGCGACACCCGGTAAAGACATAGTTGTATATAGCGATCGTAGAACGTGATGATTTTGTTTATTTTATTAACGATTCGAAAGAGAATTTAAATTCTCGAGCGAGATGACGTGACGTGAGTCGAATAATACGTTGTTATTCGGTTAACAACACCTGAATTTCTCCTTTACTAGGTTGTCATCTCGGTACGCCCTTATTTTCAATGCCTCAAGATATTACACCAAACAACGAAGCGTGTGAACGACATAACATTAGGAATGGTAGAAGTCTTTGCACAAGTACAACAGAGAAACGAATAATTGCCTAAAAATGATAAAATTTTGTAATTACAGTCTTGTGAACAAATCGTTCGCGAACGACTTCGATCACGCATGTAAAAAACATTACGACAAAAGGGGCACTAAAAGGTGTCAGGTCGAAACTTCACTTCAAAATTTATTCAGGTACAGAAAGTACACTATAAGAGAAGGTTGTAGCCGAAATTTCATCTGTCCAAATGTATTTTTCAACTTTTCGTGGTTTTTCAAACATTTTCGGGGGGAAATGATACAAAGATGAAGAGATGGTCTGCTTCTATAACTTACGTAAGAATTACACAGTACAAATTCTACCAAAGGAAATACACTTCATAGAACACAGCACATTAATGTGGTATCATCGAACACGTTACTGGAACGAGTAACTGAAGAAGAATGAAGAAGAATACGAACATACGCAACTGGTACCCGAAGGCACCAACAAGAACTGTGTCTTCCCCCACCACATCGCATTGCTACCAACCTAGCTCCATTGTGGAAGCCAGTAAGGCCAAGTCTCACCATGGCAATGAAAATTTTGAAAGAGAAGTGAAAATCGTATTCTTATCAATTCGCGATTCGTCTACAATGGCTTATTGATAAACGAGGGAATCTATTGCAAGTATTAGTTGCCCTTTTTTTGCATCATGGAATTATAGAAATTTCGACTCCCATTAGCTATATAACAAGCCGGGGGAGGGAGGGGGAGACGAGATCACTCACAGGTTTCAGATCGAAGCTTCACTGCAAAGTTTGTTTCATCGAAAGTACACCATGAGAGAGGTAATAGAGCCAAAATTTTAGCTATCGAAGTGCATTTTTCGATTTTTTACAAAATTTTCAAAGAATTCCATTGTCTGTGGGGTAAAATAAGAATTCGCCGAAATTCCAAAAATCAATATCGACAGCTGAAAATTTGTACGTAGGGTGTTTCGACATGCTCTATTCAACTACCCAAGGTTCACCAAAATTGGAGCCTAACAGTGCACACTTTTACTTTGTTACTGGAACTGGAAATGACACTTTATTTGGATCTGACACTAGGGTACAATATATGCTCAGCTTAACTCCGAAACCTTCAAAATGAGCTGCAAAGGGGACTCGAAATCTATCGAAGGAAGCTTGAAAGGTACACCCCCACTTCATCAAGTCCCTCACCCCTCGCCACAATGACGAAAAATTCTTGTTTTTTTTTCAACGGAAAAATGTCTACTTTTAAAGCCTACTTGAGGGGAAATTTTGAAATTTATGCCCAAATGTGCTGGGGGAAGGGGGGCAAGCGCCTACATCCGAGATTTTTTATGAAATTTCCCAGACATCAAGAGGGAACGATCAAACTTGTCCTGAGCAATTTTTTTTGAATAGTTACCTATCGTGTAATATCCAAAACGCCAACATATGCATACCACATATTATTTTGCCCAAGAAATAACTAGTTTGTGCGTAGCAGTGTTGCCTACAGAAAAAAAAACCAAAGCTTTATAATTTTGAAAAAATAATATAGGATTGGATACCTTCAGGAAATAAGTAAGAAATGTCATGTAAAAAATTGTCTAACGTGAGATTTGAAGGAGCAACGATTCATAAAAAAAATTTGAAAATGATCAAAAGAAAAATTGTCATGATTTTCGTTCTCAATGCGTTTATTTCACAAATTTATTACATCACGGATAGTAAAAATAGCAGGAATAAATGAACTATAAATGAACTTAATTTCAATTTTACAAAAAAAAAACTGATAATTTCTGTTTTTGGCACACTTCTGAAAACATTACGACACCATTCTGACACAGTTCTAGCATGATTCTGACACTATTTCAACACATTTATGGCGTATTTTTGACACCGCTGAAAATATGCCACAATTGCGTCAGAAATGTACTGAAGTACAATAACTACTTCATTTTTTGGGCCTGACGATGATACGACATTCACTTGACGAGGTATTGGAAAATTGATGGTACACTATTGACATAATAATGAAATGCTTCTGACTTGATTATACCACTAATGTGACTTAAAAGTGGCATACTTCTGACAACATTATGACACCATTCTGACACAGTTCTGACATACTACTGACAGCATTATGACACTGTTCTGACATGTTTCTGACAACATTATGACACCATTCTGACACAGTTATGGCATGCTTCTGACAGCATTATGACACAATTCTGGTCTGCTTCTGGCAACATTATGATACATCTTTGACGCAATTGTGACATGGCACATTTCTGACACAATTGTGGCATATTTTTGAATGTGTCAGAATAGTGTCAGAATCATGCCAGAACTTTGTCAGAAGTGTGCTACTCCTAAGTCAGATTAGTGTCATAATCAAGTCAAAAGCATGGTGGCGTACTTCTGACAACATTATGACACCATTTTGACACAGTTCTGACACACTACTGACAGAATTATGACACTGTTCTGACAAGTTTCTGACAACATTATGACACCATTCTGATACAGTTCTAGCATGCTTCTGACAACATTACGATATTTATGGCGTGATTTAGATACTACTTTGGCACATTTCTGATGCAATTGTGACGTATTTTCAGCAGTCTCAAAAATATACCACAGTTGTGTCAGAAATGTGCCAACGTGGTGTCAAAAGCACACCATAAAGTGTCAGAATGATGTCAGAAGTGTGCCTTTCTTAAGTCACATTAGCGTTGTAATCAAGTCAAAAGCATGCCGGACGTCATTCATATGGCATTAATGCACTGCCAAATCGAAGTCAAAAGTATGCTACAACTGTGTCAGAAAAGGTGCTAGAACATTGTCATAATACCCCTAAGTCACATTAGTGTCATAATCAAGTCAAAAGCATGGTGGCATACTTCTGAC
>FIZR01016734.1:0-26184 GCA_900060175.1 Ferrisia virgata
GAAAATGATATATATTTTTCTTCATTATTTGGAATTAGTTTAATATCATCATAATCATCTCCAAATTCTTTAACAAATAAATGAGCATCATATCCAGAGAAATTATGAAAATAAATAGGAATAAATCTAGGAATTTTATAATTGAGATTACAATTACTATGAGCTACTCTTCAATATTCTCCAGTTAAATGATCATGATCTCGAACTTTTATTTTGCCTTCTTTCTCTTTTATATATTTATCTTTTAATTCTTTTACCAATTCTGAAAGTTTATCCCAGAGTTCTTTCTCACTTTCTCTCTTCAATATAATACTACAAATAATATCAATTTTCTTATTTAATATTCTTATTTCTTTTTCAATAGAAAGACGAGTGTCTTTGAGTTTCCTTTCGCAAATATGACATTTTTTAGCATTTTCATACTCTATTTTCTGTGTCTCAGATAGTTGTTTCATTTTAATTTTCTTATCTAAATATTCTCTAGTAATAAATAACGCATCCTCTCTCAATTTTTCATATAATTTCTTTGGAGCATCCAAATCAAAATATTCAAATAAATTTTGTTTAATTTCTCCATTAGCATATTTAATATAATAAACAAAACTAAAAAATCCGGTTATAAATTCAAAATTCGAAAATACGTCAGCGTTTTTTAACGAAAATTAGCGTACCTGCTAATGTAGGGACCGTTCGGCTGGAAATTTAAGCAAAACCACTTCAATCCGTTTGAACAGGTACCAATAGGCGGGGACAAAGTTTTCAGTTGCTGAAGTTCATATTCGGCCCTTTTGGAGCATTTTGAAAATTCTGGAGAAAAAAATTTCTGCTGGAGGCCTCAGAACGTCTGTAAAATTTGATACATTGAATATCAAGGTCCATGTTATGTAGCTTCCAAGTTTCTTTAAAGTAAACGTATCCACCAATTCATTTTTTAAATTTTCAAAATACTAGAGAAAATTTTTTCTATTTGAAGCCTCCAGAACGTCTCAAAAGTCAGATACATCGATTTGTGTGGTCAATATTCGGTAGTAACACGATTTTCTCCATTTTAACTTCAAAAGATCGTGTTTTGTGAAATATTTCATTTTCGATGTATTTTTCAGCTGTGTAGTGGGTATAAATTTTCAAAAATTCGCCAAAAATCCAGAAAGATCTTCTGCAGCTGAAAATTTGGTTTCGGGGGTTTTTCAACGTGTTCTTTCAAACCAGCTAAGTTTTGTTCAAATCGAAGCCGTACAGTTGAGATGGTTTCCTTGTAAGTAGAGATGCTATATACTACATTTGCATTTTGTTAGTCTTCTTATTGCATTCAATTCCTGTAATAGCTGCGTATGGGTTTTATTTTATTTTTATTGCCGACTCAAACTTTAGTATTTTTCTTCTCGGGGTTGTGAAAAAAATTCGCGTGGCGACGATTACTAAAAAAACAACTTCATTACCTTTACTACCTACGTCATCGCGTGAGATAAACGATGTCATCACATTTGCAAGCACGTGTATGGAAGTTTTTAAAAAAGCAAGTGTTTAATTTTCAACTTGTCTATGCCTATTTTGGCTCGGCTTATGAAACTCTTTTGTTTTTTTTTTGACGGTTGAATTTTCTCACGGATTGAACTAACATCGTTGGTATAATTAGCGTGATTTTTTCCTGTCATGTTGTCTAAGGAAACCAGTTTTGTAATAGTTTTTTCAGTAAATGGTGGATGCGGAGGAGGAGAATATATTAACGAAATTTATTTTGGGGTTCTTAGAGGTCCATTAAGGTAATTTTTCAGTCTGCGAGATTTTTATAATTAATATTATTATTATTTTTTTTTTTGTAAAAATGAATCATTTACTCGATTGGATAAGTCGGTATTGATCATGTACGAATTTAACCCACACAGTGTAGTCAAATTAGCATTAAAATAACGGAAAAATGGATCGATAAAATTTTGAAATTGAAAAATTCAGAAAACCCACTTCAACGTGCTCTATTAAAATATTATTTCAAAACATACCCTTTCCATTTAATTTTTTTGATAAAAAAAAAGTTTTTATTTTTTGGGACGCCCTGCATGCGCGTTGAGTTTTTTTCGCCAGTTTAAAGAGCTCATCCTGAGATACACATTACAGTTTAAATCATTTCGCTTACTTGAACTAGTAAAAAATATTCAGTCAGATTATGGTATAAAATGACAAATTAACAGAAAAATTTAAGAATAATTTTTTTTTTCAAAATTGTGAATCACCAGTCTTCCCTTAAATAAAGTATTCAAAATCAGTCTGGAGCTTCTCCGCCAAAATCTGCATTTATGCCACCAAAACTGATTTTTTGAAATGGGTATGTCCTAGGCAGTGGCCTTCCGAAGCGATGTGCTCGGGGGGGGGGGGGGGGGGGGCCCCCCCCCCCCCCCCCCCCCCGTTTGGTAGAGCGCTGGATCTAGGGCTGGAGGTCATTTTTTAAAAGTATGACGTTTTTGAAGTTAGTTTTTGATTTTTGATGTTCTTGATCAAAAACTCTCGATGAAAGATGATAATGAATGATTTTTGCATTTAATGTTGAGATGCTATTTTAAAAAATTAAAACATTTGAAAAATGAAAAAAAATTTATGTCTTTTGCACTTTATGTTAAAATGTTGATACGATATGAATGTCGAATTTAAAAATTAAAAAAATTTCGGGGTTGAAGAAATAAAAAAAGTAAAAAATGAAAATAATAAAAATTAAATAATAAAAAATTTAAAAAATTTAAAAAATTAAAAAATTGACTTTTACATTTTATTTTAAAATATTGCCATGGATATCTAATTAAAAAAATTGAAAAATAATGAAATAGAAAAATTAAGAAAAATCACAAAATAACAAAAATTAAATAATTAAAAAAATGAAAAAATTGAAAAATGTAGAAAATAGAAAGTTTTTTGGTTTTGGATTTAAAGTTTTTGATCAAAGTCTGGTGACGATGGATGATTGTATAATTTTTATTTTGTTTGGAAATAGTTAAATCAAATGTCCAAATGGAGTGAAGAGAAGAGTAAAAGTTTTCGATTGAAAGTTTTTGTTCAAAAACCTGCGATAAAAGATGATTATGAAAAATTTTTGCACTTCATATTGAAGTGTGGACATGGATATGTTACATATCCATGATCTAGAATTTTTCCCTGAAAAGGAAAAATGTCCACATTTTTTTACAAACGACTTTGTCCAACGTTGTCCTTGAACGCGATACAGGAATAAAAGAAAAAAGTATATTTTCAGCCTAATTTTCATGAAATATTACAATTATGTGAGTGAAAAAAAGACTGCTTCGTGATGTTTTTTTTCTGAATCAATGATAAGGGTGGAAGGGGGGAGGGTGGTTATTGTACCTAAATATTGACACCACCAAAACGAAAATTTAGAATCTATACAAAATCTATATACCAAATTTAAACTTCTTAGCCCAGTTTAGGGAAGGCAAATATACAATAAAGAAATTGAAAAAATAAGAAAAAAACCTGAAAAAAAACTTCTTTTAGATTTTGAGGGGTTGCTATGAAACTGAAAAGTTGAGACCTTCAAAAAGCACACCTAGTACCTTCTCTATATCTACATACTAAATTTCAACTTCTTAGCTGAATTCAGAGGGAAGTTACGCAAGGGACAAACTCAAAAATAAGAAAACCGACTAAAAAACTACATTTTTGGAGCTGTGAAGGGATGCAATGAGGATGAAAAGTTGAGAGCGCATAAGGCACATTTATGGTCTCTACTAAGTCTGCATACTGAATTTCAACTTCCTAGCTCAATTTGGAAGGGGTTAATAAGAGGAAAACCCCTCATATCCCCCTCCTAATTAACTGAAGAGGCTGATTTTTTTTTGAATATGTTATGCAACTTTAGATTGTCTATAGATTGGCTCAAAAAGAAACAATTTTTTCGATTTTAGCTCCTCAGCACCTTCCCCCCAAATTTTGGCATAACGGAATTTTGACTCAAAGTCGTCTCCAATTATATATTATGTGATCTGCCGCCAAGCTAAGTCTACTGACCGAATTGGGGCGCTTTTTATCTGTATCGAGCACAGTGAATAATTTTGTCTTCAGAAAAAAAAAGTAAATAATCTAAATCGCTAAAAATGGTCTTAATGGTCTTCTAGGACCCTAAAACGGACTTTGTTGATATCCTCCCACTGGAGGAAGATCAAAACAATGAGTTGAAAAGATCTACAGTGTTGATTGTCACCGTTGAAATTCTCAGTCATTTTTTTTCAATTTCCGTTATGGTGTAGGGTAGGTGAGAGTGTAAGACGAGACTGAAAGATGTCAAAAAAGATGCATGGTTGAAAAAATGTATCGAGGATTCAACTCTGAAGCTGCAATCAGATCGAAACAAACTCATTGACTTTACTTATTTACTAAAAGAGACTATTTCCAAAAATTTTCTTTTTCTCTCTTTTTTCTAACTATCATGTGAAAATTGGTAGATAATAATTTTTACAATTTTGTTTTGTTTTTTTTTTATCAGCAAGAAAAAAATTACCTATTTAACAAAAAAATTCCGCATGGTTCTCAATTTATCGAGCTCATTTCGCTCTCTTTTGTCGATCAAATATTTTGTTGAAATTTATCGGTATTAATAAAATAGATATAAATTGCACACAAAGCGAGCAAGACCTTCCAAAGTCAAATTTAATTATTTTGCGGATTGATTAATAATTTTGCTCACTTATAATTGACTTGCGTAGTTTTTGTTTTAAGCGTCTCGGTTAAGTGTTCTAAACTGCATAATACGAAGCTACTACGTATACTAAAAACATCATATGCAGGAAAAAATATCATTTTGAATGAAGGTGACCGAAGTGATACTTATCGCATGATAAAATAATCGTTTTTTTTTTTTTTTTTTTTTTTTCAGTATATAGTTTTTTTTTTTGTCTTAATCAACTTAATCAAACGATAAAACATCATTTACTCATTAGATAGGGTGATAGAATATTCGCTCATTATGTAACTCAACATTGAATATCTCTCAAGGTGAAACAAGCTTCGTTTTTGTCTAAAATTTAAATAGTTATCCTATCCTGTACAATTTGTGAAAATAGAGAAATTTTTCAGCTATAATTTTGAATGTAATTTTTTTTAATGTACTCATTTTATGCGATGTTCGTGCCAATTATGCTAAAATAAGTTTTTTATTGGTAATCTGATAATCGTGTATAAATTATCCACCAACATAAAACACGCACCAGAAGAAAGTAGTCGCGATAGTTTTTCCTTCATCATTTCTTTCTCTATGCTTCTAATTATGGGGATAGGCAATATTGTAGGGTTTTCCAAGTACGAGTATACTTACTTTTTCGTGCTTTAGTTGGTCGAGTTTACGTGCATGTCTGTATAGATTGCGCCAGTGTTTTGGTATCCTTGGTTAAATGTAATTCATCTCGTCGAAGTTACACTATTAAAGTTACGCTGCGTTGCGAATATATTTATTTTGATTATATAACCTTAACAGGATGCGAGAAGAACAAGAGAATAAAATGATATTTTTACGATGCTGAGTCAGCACGTGATACAGCGATTTCCGAGTGTAGACTACAGTTTCATTCATACGGCCTTGATCTTGGCTCAGTTTCCATTTAAATCTAAGAGATTTGCGAGTTCGAATTTCGCTTCCATAATTATCATGTATAATATATTTCTTAATGATTTATTTCATTTTAAAGGCTCGGAAAGAGTAACTAATTTAGTCGTAAGGGTTCTCTCCCCGGCTCGTTTATTTTACTAAAAATATTATACTTATTATCTAATTTACTTGGCGAAAGTTGTTGGAAATTGTTTTTGCAACGAATCACAAACGAACGTAGATAATTACTTATGGCTTGTAAATTCCTCTGGATTTATCCTATTTCGTTATATTTTCAACTCATTACGTATCCTGTAGTGATTACTTTTTTTCGTCGAGTAATTTACTTAATCTATTGATTTATTTGATGGAAGGATAGGGGGAGGTAGAGAGAGGATTTCTTTCTATTTTCTCAAGCAAAATAAGAAACCGTTGGATACGTGTTCAATTTTTTTATTTTGTATCAATATTCTCGAGCGCTTTTCACTAAACACCAAGTTTTGAAGTATAATTTGATAGTGATTAAATTGATATTGCAGCATGGGCCAAATTTTATTAAACATGTGCTAACGGCATTGCGGTCATAATAATTGTGAAATGACCACAAAACGATGTGGCAAACATTTCAGCTTAGCTCAGTTTTTCACTTTGTAAAATTCATTTAAACTTCAAAATTGAAATTTTTTTGGAAAATTTCTTAGATAGTAAAATTATTGTTACATGTTTATACCCAAAATAATTATTGATGGTTTGTTTTCGTCATCACTCATCAACCTCCTTTGCAGGTGTTCAATGAAATCACGTTTGACATTTTTCACGGATACTTTCAGTTCAGTAAAATTTTTTTCTGGAGTATGAAATGAGGCCTTCAGTACATCGAAAATTTTTTTGGTGGCATTGAATGAGATCTCCAGTGCACTGAAAATATTGGCAGGGGGCATCGAGTTACTTTCAGTACGCTAACAATTTTTTTTGAGGGTTTACAACTTATTTTCAGTGCATTGAAACTTTTCTTGGAGGGGGGGGGGGCATCGAAAGATACTTTCAGTACGCTGAAAATTTTTTTGAGTCAGTGAATGAGATCATCAGTACATTAGAAATATTTTTGTGATATCAAAAGCCACTTTTAGTGCGCTGAAATTTGTTTAAGGAATCAAAACCCATTTTTAGTACACAGAAATTTTTTTTGGCCCCATCAAAAGTTACCTTTAGTGCACTGAAATTTTTTTGGTCAACAGAAGATACTTTTAGTGCGCTGAAAATTTTTTGAATCTATCAAAAGTTACCTTTAGTACATTGAACATTTTTTTGTTTGCAACAAAAGATACTTACAGTACGCTGAAAATTTTTTTAGGGAATTAAAAACCACTTTTAGTACACTGAACATTTTTTTGGGCAACAAAAGATACTTTCAATGCGCTGAAAATTTTTTTAGGGAATCAAAAACCACTTTTAGTACACTGAAAATTCTTTTGAATCCCAGAAGATTATTTCAGTACGCTGAAATTTTTTTGGACCAAGCAAAAGTTACCTTTAGAATACTGAAAAATTTTTTTGGTCAACAGAAGATACTTTTAGTGCACTGAAAATTTTTTTGAGCCCATCAAAAGTTACCTTTAATACACTGAACATTTTTTTGGGCAACATAAGATACTTTCAGTGCACTGAAAATTTTTTTAGGGAATCAAAAACGACTTTTAGTGCACTGAAAATTTTTTTAGAGAATTAAACCCCACTTTCAATACATTGAAAATTTTTTTGGGCCCATCAAAAGTTACCTTTAGTACACTGGACATTTTTTTGGGGCAACAAAAGATACTTTCAGTGCGCTGAAAATTTTTTTGGGAGCATTTAAAAATTATTTCAGTACACTGATAATTTTTTTGGCCCCATCAAAAGTTACCTTCAGTACACTGGAAATTTGTTTCGAAATATCAAAAGTTGATTTCATTACACTGGAAATTATTTTGGGGGCATTATTTTAGTACACTGAAAATTTCCTTGAGGCAAAAAAGTTAATTTTATCACTCTGAAAATTTTTAATTTTTACAGGGACGTTTCTTTTGGGACAACTGTAAAATCAGATATGGAAGTACAACTGAAATATTATAGACTCAATCATTTAAAATTTATGTTCATTTCAGAGAGGGGTGGGGGGGGGTAAAAATGGCAAAAAATTGAATTTTTTATGAATTCCTGAAAAATAGGGCAATGATGAAAACTTGCCATCAATACCCATTTTAAATAACATTAGCCGAGTACAAAAATTCCATATAACGCTTCTTACAAGTGTTCCACGGAATATTATCGTTATGCTTTTTAAATAGTTTTTTTGGTTATGCTAAATTTTATTGATAAATTTTTTTTCATCGAAGTAAATTTTTTGTATTGTGTTTTAACCCTAAAATTTATAATAAATACGTTCGCTGGATTTTACAAAATTCATAGCAATTTTCCATTGGCAAAAATCCTATGGTAGACTGGTATCTTTCGTTCAAATAATTTTTTATTGATTTAATATTATTTTGTTGGTAGGTGTTCACTTTTTCCGTTGTTTTCTTCATGTTGATCTGTTTTTCGAATTTTCTTTCTTTTTTTTCCGTCTTTGTCTGTAACGTTATAATGGGATTTAATGTCAGATTCCATTGCAGATAAACAATATTGAAATTTTGTCGTGTTTTTATCAATTCAGATATAACTTTCTGAATAATTTGATAAAAATTTACCCGCTACATTAATGTTTTGTAATTTTTTCATTTATTTATTTTTTTATTCTTCTGCGGCGCGAAGTTTGTTTTCTTTTGTTTTGGTTCCCTCTCATTTGGTTTAATTTAAAAAATAAATACCTATGTGGGTAGATATCAATGTAATTGTAATAATTAGACAGGAAGTAATTTGCTTGGTTATAATTTAAGAAAAAAAACTGTTTTTTTCCCGCCTGTAGAATGACGAATACCTAAAATGACTCACTGGAATTTGAAACCGCAAAATAATAAGTAATACCTGTGGGTGCGTTAATGGTGTTAAATGAGTTTAGTAATTTTATTGTTTTTTCATCGTTGGAAATTGAAATTTTGGAAAAGTGCCATTTTATACGTGCTTATAGGACACAATCAGCCATGAGTTGTTGAGCGTACTCCTATAAAATAATTCAACGTAGCAAAAAGTTGAATGTGGAAATTCGTCTTGCACAATATGAACCGATTGTTGGGAAACTTGATTTGTTCATATAATTTTTAGCCTGATTTTTTATGTTATATTGGCAAATGAAAACGAAACTATTACGGTCTATCGACCTACGGCCGATGAGGGCGGGGAGGGGGTATATCAACAAAATCCCATTACAACCATTTTTGGCCATTTCAGCTATTTTTTTTTTTTTTTTTTCATTTTTTTCATTTTTTCGCCCTCGAAGACTAAAATAATTTAATGCTCGATACTTACTAAAACTGCTCCAATTCAGTCAATAGGCTCAATTTGACGGCAGATTGAATATATATGTGTGGGAATGGCTTTGGGTCAAAATTCAGTTTTGCCTAATCGGATAAGATGTGCTCAAGGGCTAAAATTGCATAAAATGTTCCCTTTTGAGTCAATTGAGGGATAATTCAAAAAGAATGAAGATACGACTCCCCTATCTACGCTACAAATTCAGCTATGAATTTCAAATTTGGTATGCAGACTTGGTAAGAGTGATCGATGGGAATTGGAAGGGGAGTTGACTTTTCAAACTCATTGCGCCCCTCACAGCTCTGAAAATGTTCGGTTTTTTATCGATTTTTCTCATTTTTTAGTTTGTTCCTCGCAAAACTCTCCTCCAAATTGGGATACGAAGTTGAATGTAGATTTAGTATAAGTTCTAGATGTGCTTTTTTGAGTTTTCAGCGTTTCAGCCTCATTGTACCCCTTCAAATCTCCGAAAAAGTTGCCTTCTGTAGAGTTTTCTTATTTTTTGAAGTTGTTCCTCGCATACTTCCTTCCAAAATTAAGCTAGGCGGTTGAAATTTGATATATTAATTTAATACAGTTGTGAGACGTGTCTTTTTATGGTGTCTACGGTCTAGCCCTCCTTACAGTTCCGAAATATGATTTTTTTGATCGGATGTCCCTATAACTCTCATTCAAATTGGACTAGGAAGTTGAAATTTACAGTATGTAGATTTAGTACGAATCCTAGGTGTGCCTTTTGGCTATTTCGACTTTTCAGCCTTTTTGCACTCCCTTACAACCCAGAAAAAGTCGTTTTTTGTCAACTTTTTAATTCTATTGCAATTTGTTGAATCACAACGGATGAGGGAGGGTGGGGGAATAATCAACAAAATATGTTTTGGAGACCTAAAAGACTATTATAACCGTTTTTGGCCATGTCAGATATTTATTTATTTTTTTCATTTTTTTATCCCCCCACCCCTCAAAGTTTGAAATAATTTACTACTCGATACTGACCAAAACTGCTCTAATTCGGTTAATAGGCTCAATTTGGCGGTAAATTGGATATATATGAGTGAGAATGACTGTGGGTCAAAATTCAGTTTTGCCCAAATTTGGCGGAGGAGGTGGTAAGAGATCAAAACCGCATAAATTGTTCCTTTTTAAGCTGATCGATTGAGAATCCAAAGTTGCATAACATATCCAAAAATCAGCCTCCTAGATTTATTAGGAGGAGAGTTATGAGGGTTTGACCTTGAAAAAGGGACGTTCCTTCCCTATCTCCCCACCAAATGGTACTAGGAAGTTGAAATTTGGTATGTACATTTAGCAAGAGCCCAATATGTGCTTTTTTGGCTGTTTCGACTTTTCTGCCTCATTGCACTCCCTGATAGCCCCAAAAATTTGGTTTTTTTTGTTATGTTTTCCTTCCCCCTCCATCCCCCCCGACTAAAATAATTTACTCTGCTCGATATAAACCAAAATTACTTTAATTCCATTAATCGGCTCAGTTTAGTGGTGTATTTGATATTTATAAGGAGGAAGGGGGGCGACCTTGGATGAAAATTCAATTATACCCAAATTTGGAGAAGGGGGTCGCCGAGATATCAAAACCGCAAAAATTTTTCTTTTTTGAATCAATTGATAGAAAATCTAGTGTTGTAAAACATATCCAAAAATCATCATATATGGGTTAATTAGGAGGGGAGATATGGGCGGTTCATGCCTATTTGACCTTGAAAAATGGCTGTTCCTTCCCTATCTCCTTACCAAATTATCCCATGAAGTTGAAATTTGATACGTATATTTAATAGAAACCTTTAGATGTGCCTTTCGCGGATCTTGATTTTTCGACCTCATTGCATCCCCTCACAGCTCCAAAAATGTGGTTTTTTGGTTGGTTTTTCTTATTTTCTGAGTTTGTTCCTTGCATAACTCCCCTCCAAAGTGAGCTAGGAAGTTGAAATTTGGAATATAGATTTAGTATAAGTCGCAGACGCGTTTTTTTGGTGGTGACGACTTTTTATCCCCATTTCACCCCTATACCTGCTCCACTGATTGGATATTTCATGAAAATCATTCTGAAAAAGCATCGTTTTACGAACCTTTTTTTTTTTTTTCGTCTTTTCAATAGATAAAGCAATTCCGCCGAAATGCGGGTGATGAACAGTACCACGTTGATGCAAATTACTTTTCACATTCTCTGTTGACAAATTAAATTTTCTTACATTATTGTAGCTCGATAAATCGATGTGTTAATCTTACTTCTATACTTTAAGCTATAGATTTCACGTTACTTTGTTTGTGTACATATATATTTTGACCTGCGTGAAATTCGCATCAAGCAGTAACGTTAATTAATCTTATAAGTATTTTCGCGTGGCATTTCACGTCGAAATTTAATCTGTTTTTAGCGGAGAATATGTAGTTATATGTACGAGGTGTTAATCTTTTGCACTTTTCCACTTGCTATAAGTTATCTTGTTTGTCGATGATTTATGTACAAGGTATCTGACTTGTCTTAATGTCTATGCATGATATACGAGTACAATTAGTATACAAATACACATTAAAGTTGACTTAGTCACCGGCGGTTTGGAAGCTGTACAGAGTATAAGTACCGGCATGCTCTATTCTCCATTATAAAAAATTTTTTTTCCATAACTAGATACTTTTTTTTTAGCCCTCGTTTACCTTGAAAAGTGTAATTGTACGTCATATCCACGTAAGAAGGATATTCGCTGGAGATAAGATTCGCTAATGATAATTAAATTATCGACGTCATACGTTCGGTGGAGCGGCATGATATAGCACCCTCCTCCCGCCCCTCTTGTACGAGTACCCCGATTCTAAAAAAAAAAATTTACTATCGACTTTCAAGTGTAATATAATGGATTTTTGACGACGAAAATTTTAAACCTTGAATTGGCACAATGTTACATAATTGTTGCAGTGTTTGTGAAAAGTCATCGTATAATTCAAATTGTCGTTAAGGCTGTTGTATAGGTATAAATATGGTGATTACCTATCTAATAGACTATCTCTATGTAGCTAAAAGTAGTATGCGAAGGATATAGTTATCCGACGACGGAAACTTGGAAAAAAATTTTTTCCAAGTGAGTTATGAAATTTACGAAAAATCAAACGAGTAAAATTAATTAATATTCGTTTTATGTCGCTTAGAATTTAATTCGTCGGCGAATGTTTGATTTTTATGATACGAAACATGCGCATTTTGTGATGTTTGTATCGGGAGTTTTAATTGCAATAACCAGTTCGATAGGATTTTTATTTTTACTTGGGTATTTCTTTTGATCTTCTAAATTCTGGGAAATTTATTCTTCGGCGTGGTACGAACAAGTTTAGCTGGGAAATGCCACAGGAATGTTGGAATATGTTGATGAAGTGATGCTTGGTGTGGAATTGAGTAACAATTCTTTATTAGCCTGATTTTCTACGCGATATTGTCGATGAAAATTAGGTCATTATAATCCGTTGAACTACAGCGGTATCGGAGTGATGAGAGGAGAAGGAGAAAGGAAGTATCAGTAAAATCTGAAGAAACCAGATTATAAGGGATTTTCCTTTTTTTGACCTTGAAAAAAGCCATTCCTGTTATACTATCGCCTTTCCTAATTATGCCAAGACGACGAAACAGCATAACTAGGTAAGAAGGGGTGAATCCAGCGGCCTTGACAGAGAATCCCAAATTATCTAGCAGGGTGACACTTTTTATATAGGCAAAACAATTTTGTCAACTGTTTCAAATAAACCCCAAAAAATTTTTTTTGGTTTGAAAAAATTATTTTAACCAGTTTCCGACTTATAAAGTGGGTCGAAAAAAACATACCTCGTATTTCGACCAAAGTCACGCAGGTGGTTGAATTCGAGTTGAAAATACATCATGTAAAATTGCGTAGCATTAGCTCATGGGGGGGAGGAGGGAGTGAAGCTATAAACACTCAAAGTGGTGTTATTTTCGAGATAAACGCGGTTCCTTGTCATGTAAGACCTGGATCTGATATCATTGAACACCATCTATTTGAAGGGAGGAGGGAGGTCAATGCAGATTGTAAAAATTGTGATTTTTGATTCTTCGAAAAAACACAACAAATAAAACTTTTACCTCAAACACATCTACAAAAATTTTTTCAGTCTGAAAAAGTAGATTCCAGTTGAAATTGTCTGAAAATTTCGGGTCAAGGGCAGTAAACCGAAAAATATATTTTTAACTGTTATAATCGCATTTCAATGAGCTTTAAATTATTTTAATTGAAATTGACTGTTCTACTTGAAAAAATGTTTGTACATATATTTAAGATGAAAGGCTTTTTTATTGTTTTCTTTTGAAAGGTGAAAAATTTCGAATTTTGCAATCTGCAACTTTTCAACCTTCTCGTAGGTCATATTCAGTGGTTTCAGATTGAAGCGCTAATGGTCCATTAAATGGCAGAAATCATTTGTTGGGAGGAGGAGAGGAGGGAAGTTGGATAGGGTAGTGAAAAGAAATTGCGAAATGATGTCAAATAAAGGTGGTAAAAATTTAGGATCTCCAACTTGACCCTTACCTATCCCTGTTTTGGTTTAAAAGGGTATTCCCCGATAAGTATAGCGAAATGCCCTTGATCTCAGATTTTTAAAATTTTCACAAAACATCCTTAAGCATATCTAAAAAAGATTTAGGACCAAAAAAATTTTCACCACCTCACCTCCTTCCCTCAGAATATCGAAAAAGCACCTTTTTTTTTGGAAAAAAAATCTGTTTTCCCGCGTATTTGAGGAAAAATTATGATTTTAATCTAAATTTTTAAGGAGATGGTGGCTAATACGCTAAAAATGAATAGAAGTAAAGTTGTTCACCGTGTAAAATTGCATATCAGATTTTCTCGTTAAAATTTTTACTGAGGAATATGCATGGGCACATGGGGAAGGGGTTAAAGGGTCAAAATGCGAACGAGAGGTTTGAACGAAAAATAAATTCCTAATTCGTATTCGGCGTGTTCGAATTAGCTGAATAATACTCCTCTCCTAATTTTTTAAACCACTTTCAACGCGAGAAAGAATTGCAATTTCGTTCAAAAAAGTCAATTTTGGGGCACCTCTTCCACCAAATTTTGGACAATACTTAGGTTGGTGATGTTGGTGGTGTTTTCGCATAAATCCAATACCTCGAATACGATAATGAAGTCAGATTCACAATTTAACTTCAATTAATACCTTATTTTGGGGCATTGTTACAGAGGTAAAAATGTGTCGGTAGCTGGGCACTAGAACAAGGAGGGTGAGGAAGAAGAAGTTTTTTTGGTCTTAAAAATTTTTTTCAGAGATGCTTAAAGATGTTTTGTAAAAATTTTGAAAATCTGAGATCGAGGGAATATATATCCTTTTTTTTTTTCTAATTTAAACGGAAAAGCAAAAAAAAAGTTGTATTATTTTTTCGATTTTTTGGTATTAACGTGTCGTAGTAAGCCACGAGCATAAAAAGTTTTCACGATTTTTTTTGCTTTTCAGGGGTTCCGAAATTGTGATTAAAAATTTAAAAAATTGTATATTTTGAATTTTTTCGAGGTGAAAAAGCGGAAAAAATATTTTTATTTATTATGTCATCAGAAATGACGAAATTTTGTATTTTTATACCATTATCACAAAAAAATCCAAAATGAATGATTTTTTAATTTTTGAACACCATTTTGGGACTCCCGAGAAGTGAAAAAAAAATGTGAAATTTTTTTTTTGATATGTTGTGATTGGTTAATGCTAAAAAATTTAATATTTTTATTTTTTATGTAAATTTTGAATTTTTAACCCAGAAAATTGATGTGTAAGGCTCAAATTAGTAACCCCAAATTTTTACTACGTTCATTTGACATAATTTCAAAACTTTTTTACCCCCCCCCCCCAATTTTGAACAAGAAACTAAAATCGAAACTGTTTTTACTTTTTAATCCCAACAGACCTTCTACTGGCACTCAAAAGTAGTTTTTTTTGGTGCTTTTTGTTTTTTATTCTGTTTTTCCTATATTTCTCTTCCAAATTTAGATACGGACTTGAAATTTTAAAGTTTGCAGATTCAATAGGAACTGAAGATGCGCGTTTTGGGGGATGACGAGGTGCTGGTTTGATTTGTGGGTGGTGGGGGGGGGGAGAAATTGTTACGAGTGAATTCTTAGACCTTACTAATCAACTTCCACTTTCGATTTTGATGAACCTTGGACAGTTGAAAAGAGCATATCCAACAACACAAAATCCAAATTTTTCATTGCCAACATGACATTAATTTCGTACAATTCTTTAAAAATTCGTAAAAAATCTAAAAATACAGTTCGGCTGCTACGGATTTGTCTATAACTTAGATTTCAAGTTGAAACCTTCCAGTATCTTTTTGTTCTAGTGAAAAGGTGACAAAAATTGTTTTTTTCATTAATTCGGATTTTCGGATATGCTATTTTCAACAATCTAAACTGCATCAAAATTGAGATCTGATTGTAAACGTCCGTCTTTTGTAAGTTTAAAAATCTTCTCCATTCTCGCCTAATTATGATCGTTATTTAAAACCCATCAAAAATCACGTTTTTTTTTTTTAATGTAACCATTACAGACGTCGCGTAAAGTAAAAATGCTGACCTCAGATACGTGTTTAATAAGTCGAATTACTCACAGTAGTGCTTACTTTTGAGCTGATAATTTATTAAAAAATATTGATCGCACATTTTAGACTTATCACCTGCACCTATACCCTATGAACATCTTACGTTGATATGCGATTCTATAAAAAACTAAAATGAACGTTTTTTTCGCGACAATACGTTAAGAAATCTTTCTCCAAGTTTAGCGAAAAAGGGTGATAACTATTGAAAGTATAAAACTTTATCGAGTGGCGTTTAAAGAACAATGCGATCGTAAAAAAAAAAATCAATAAATTCCGTCACCGTATAATAAACGTCTTGTACTGATTACAATGAATTTCATTACGATTTTATTATTTGCAGCGAATTCTTTTGCTGCAAAAGTATAGTTCTCATTTAACGACGAATTGTGAAATGGAAAATCTATTTTCAATATGACAAGCTTTCATTTTCATCTATTTTTTCGTCTTGATTTTCAGTTTACCCCGATTGCGAGTAAATTGTTTTCTCCTTTTGCACCAAAAAGGTAAAGGTGCCTGTGTAAAAGTTTTAAAAGGTCCATATTGATTTTCTCGCTGTAGTATTTATTGTGTGACTTGATATCTGGCTAATGAATCTCGTAATTTTGCGAGTCATTCGTAGCACTTACGTTAGTCCACTCACCGGTATCTACATACAGCACGTTGAGTACAATACTAAGTTGATCCTGTATTGATAAAAAAATTTTATTAATCAAATGATCGCATGAGTGAAAGCATTTGAAATTGTATTCATTTCTAAAAGGTGTTGCATTGATTTAAATGTGATAGCGTACGAAGTTCGTGGGTAATATTTTAAGATTAATTAGATAAGTAGGTATTTGAGAAATAATCACAAATAAGATATACAGACCATACCTCAGCTCGATAATAATTGACGTTTAATAACATCTGCTAAATAGATAGGTAGAAATAAGGTTTTACTTTTATGCAACAACTTTAATTCATCAAACGTTTTGTTTATTTTCTAGTTTAGCGTAATACTTAGGTAAGTAGGTAGGTACTTAGATAGGTAGAGGAACATTGCAGAAAAAAGATAACCGATCGCAAATGATTATAGTATTTATTTGAAAGACTTTCTCATACTTTGCCTAATGTGACATAAGCCAAAACAATGACGTCATAGCAAAAATGTAGCTATAAATTATTTCATGAAACTGCAAATATTTCATTTAAAACAATTTTTTAATTTTCCAAAAAAAAAATTCTTGAAACCGAAAATTGAAGTAAAATATTTTTGCAACGAAGAGCATTTCCTTATAAGGGTCAAAAACGGTCCCGACCCAAAACCGATCAAACTTACTGAGTACTATGAATGAGACTTTTTTGAAAATTTTTGGTTCACATGTTTCAAATTTTTTTCATGTTGAAATTTTCAATATTTTTTTTAAATTTAGGCATTTCTCGAATTTTGACGAATTTTTATATTTTCAAAATGATTTCATCGTTGTGTAAGTCATGAAAATTTGATCTGATCAACGAAAAAAGCTAAAATTTCGGAAAAATAGTTCACTCAAGCTCCACACTTTTTTTTGTGAAAAAAAAATTTTGTGGTCGATTTTTGAACTTTTTTTACGTCATAATCCGTATTTTCGACCAGTATCAATCGTTGCTTCCAACGAATTGAAGTATTTGTCATCAGTATCCGATAACATAATAACTACTCCACTACGTGCCGCGGTGGTTAGTATCATGCTCGGGCTTCAGGGGTTACTTCAACACTGATGAGAGGCACGAGTTAATACTATTCGAATTGGCTTAAATTTTAGCTACGGTGTTTTTTCAAGTTCAAACAAACTCAGGGTATGTACCAAATTTCAGCTTTTTTCGTTGATCAGATCAAATTTTCATGACTTACACGAAGATGAGATAATTTTGAAATTTTAAAAATTCGTCAAAATTCGAGAAATACATTTCAGGACTTGAAATTTTGGATATGGCATCCTTTCGATATGTACTTTCAATTTATTCATATATTGACTCAAAATTTTACTTTGAGTTGGGATACGTGCCTTTTTAATTAATAAAAAGTAGTGAATAACGCGTTTCTTTTTGTTTTTTTTTTTTTTTTTTTTTTTTTTATTAAAAAAAAAAAGTGAAAAACGCGTTTTTTTTTTTTTTTTTTTTTTTTTTTTTTTTTTTATGCATGTTGCACTCAATTTCTGAACTTCAAAAAAATATATGCGATAGATGACTATCTAACAAAGATTAAAAAAATTTCCAGTCATGAGTTCCCCCCCCCCCAATAAAATTTTTTTTGAAAATTTCAACATGAAAAAAATTTGGAAAATGTGAACCGAAAATTTTCAAAAAAGTTTCATTCATAGTACTCAGTAAGATGTATAAACTGTGAACATTTCAAAATTATTTACCCTCCCCTCCCAGAGATATCGCGCATTGAAATTTCGACATTTGGGGGATAATAATTCCGAAAGGGGTGGGAGTCACGGTTAAAAAATTTTTTTGATATGTTTTCAGCCCATTCGTAACATTTTGGTTCAAGTTTGATCGATTTTGGTTTGGACCCGTTTTTAATCCTTATTAGGAAAGACTTGTTATATTGAAGTTTTGCTCATGTTACCACGATTTTTTGAAGGAGCTACTAAAATTCGAATGAGTGCTGCCCCTTCAATTATCAATATAAGCAAATCTTTCATGTTATTGGTTGTGTTGGAGAAAAATTTATTCACAAAGTCCATTAATTACATTGACCATTTGATTGAAATTTCGAAATTTCTCTTTTGATAACATTTTAACGATAGTATTTTTCATGGGTTGAGGTGTCACAAAAGATGATTGGTCTCGTAAAAAAATATGCTACATTTGTGTTTTCCACGAAATGGTAGACATTTTTAACATCGGTAGTCATATTTCCGATTTCCTTATTAAATAAATTTGATTTTTCACAGCGAATTAATTTTTTTTAATTTCTGTGTAACAGGTAGCCGGTGAACTTCACAGAAACGCAACCATGTCGAATACTGATCTCATCAGGGAATGGATTGAAAATGGCCCATTTCCATATTTCCCATCTACAATTGGTAAGTAACTAAGTATAATTTTTTAAATTTCCATCTCATATTGTGAATACGAAAGCATTATTGTTTCAAGATTTTGATTTTGATTGATATTGTGCAAAGTAAATGATTTCACAGGTGGAATATTTTAATGATGGATATGAAGGGGAGTTTTACGAGGAACAAACTCAAAACATAAGAAAACCCACCCCAAAACACAACATTTCTGAGCTGTAAGGGAGCGCAATGGGCCTGAAAAGTCTAAACTCCCAAAAGAAAGATCTGTGCCTCTTACTAAGTCTGCATATCAAATTTAAACTGCTTAGCTCAAGTTGGCGGTGAGAGAGCGGAGGAATAGCTCTTTTTCAAGTTCAAAACTAGTAAAAACCTTCATATCTCCCCTCTTAACTAACCTATGAAGCTAATTTTTAGATAAAGTGTACAACTTTAAAAATTTGGGCACAACTGAATTTTGACTTGAAGTCATCCCCACTTCAGAATATCAAATCCACCACACGTTCGGAGCCTATTCCACAAATTAGACCGATTTTGGTTAGTATCAAGCTGAGCACATGATTTTTAGTTTTGTGAAAAAAATAAAAAACATAAAAAAGAATATATATCTGGCATGGACAAAAATGGTCGTATTGGTCTTCTAGGACCCCTAAATGAATTTTGTTGATATACCCCCCCCCTCATCCGGCATTGGTCTCTATAGATTGTTATAGCCCGGTTTCCATTGATATTATGATATCGAAAATTAGGCTAAAAAGAAATAATGTATTAATTTCCTGGTATTCCTGCAAGTGGTCACGATGGTTTTTTAGTATTCAGGAACAAATTTTTCAGTACTCCTCTCTTCCAACCTAGCTACATTCAAAAAATGATTTTATTTCTGAGAAAAACGTATTTTTGAGTAATTTTTAAATTTTTGAAAATAGCCCAAATCGCCAAAAAATTTAAGAGCATTTTTAACAATTTTACTCGTCAAAACACGTAGTTATTATATTGAAAAACAAAAATTTATTCATTCCTTCTCAAGGGCCCGCAGCTGTATTTCTCCCCTTTCCCCTCCTTGGGTGGAAAATTTTTGAAAAATTCGTGTCGATAGACCCATCATCTCTCTACAAATTTGGACTAAAATCGTGATTTTTCCCAAATACGCGTGAATAGGTACAGATTTTTTTCCAAACATATGTTTCCATATTATGAGCGAGGGGAATGCAGAGAATTTTTTTGCCCCTTAAATTTTGTTTAGGGTACTCGATAATGTTTTGTAAAAATTTTGAAAGTGTAAGATCATAAGAGCAGTTTGCTTTTTTTTTATGTGGAAATATTCTTTTTATCAACCACGCTAATTTTGCGTATAAATATGTGTACTTGATAATTCCATTTTTGAAAGCTATTTTCAATTTTTTTTTTTCAATTTCAAGTTTTTGAACTGTGAGTTAGTTTTGCAAGCCGAAAAAATTGAGCTAGAAAGTTGAAATTTTTACCATATTATTTTTAGATCATTTTGCAACTGTTTAGACTCCAACTTTTGCAGATTTTCAAAAAAAGCAAAACCTACGAAGGTACGTCGTTTTTTTTTTTTTACAAATTTCGGAAAATTGACAAATAACTGCCTAAAAATCTCAAAGTAATGTGGTAAAAATTTTTTCGCCCAAAGTTCAAATATTCGTCCCAGTGAAAGATCAAAGTTAAAAAAATACTCAACTTACAAATATTTTCAAAAAATGGTAATAAAAAGTTTCCAAATTCCAAATTAAAAAAAAAGTACATGTTTATTGGTGTTATTTTTACCCAAAATAATCAACAATGGTAAATTTTCACCTGTATCCCTTTGAGTTAGTCTAACGTTATTTTTTGTGCTTTTTAAAATATTTCCAAAACGAAAAAAAATTCAATTGTAATGAGCATTGAACAGTGATTACAACTCACATCTAAGCCATTTCCATCAGTTTTCCATCTTCATTTACTTTTTCAATTAAATTTTAACTATCTTCGTGTTATATGCGAAATACCTATGTCGTTTCGTGTAATTTTTTATTAAAAAAAAAAAAAATCAGTAAAAATAAAGAATGACTTGTGATGATTTCAAACCAATAAAAGCAGTATATTTACTACGTACATCTGCTTCAATTGAAATTTTTTCAAAATAGAATTTTTCTCGAATTGTTTTGGAATATGTATTTCAAAAAGTGTGAAAAGTAACGTATATCTAGTCTTTCTTTAAAAAAAGTATGAAGATGAAAATTCATCAATTCATCATTTTTGATTATTTGAAAATATTTTGAAAATTTTTCTCCTGCTATTTTTATCATGTATTTAACTTTCAGCTGTGATTGGGAATGGAAAATTTGAGCATTGAGGTCTAAAATTTTTACCACATTAGTTTCAGGTCATTTGGTAACTTTTGAGCACTAGACGTTTATAATTTTCAAAAATTTTCAAAAATAAGATGCAGTATAGTAACTACTCCTTATGGTTATCTTTGTTTGAAGCTACCTACTCAGTTTTATTGATGGTATGGCCTGTATTAGGCATGTTTAGTTAGAACTTGTAATTCTACCATTCTTATAAATTTTGTGGGAGGTGAAAATTCCGACTTCATTATTTTTATTAGATGAATTTTAAGGTTAAAAAATAATAAGAAATGGGCTTATTAAATTTTTTTTTTTTTTTTTTAATTTCAAATCAACTTACAAAGTTTAATTTGTTGTTTCCATGGTAAACTATTAACCTCGGACACTCTCAATTTGTTTCTTTTGTTTAGACGACTACATGATTGAAAGATTCCTCTATGTTTGCAACAACGATATCAAAAGAACTAAAGAGGTTATGCAATTATTTTTCAAAATCAGAGCAGAAACGCCAGAATTTTTCACAAATCGTGACCCATTATCGGATAATTTAAAAAATATCTTAGATGTTGTGTAAGTATTCGCTAGCGTACGCTCGTATATTGAACAATTGAACTTCCAAGTACATACACGAATTCCATTTGTGTTATTTTATCCGTAAGATTATACCTAGCTTCGATGATTTATTAACTTATTTTTGTACAGATATGTTTTCCCATTACCGAAAAAAACCAACGATGGATATCAAGTTTATGTTACTCATTTAGCCGATCCGAATCCGGATAAATTTGATTTTCTAGACTACGCCAAAATGTTCTTCAATGTATCCGACGTAAGAATGAAAATCGAAGAAAAAATCCCCACTGGAGATATACCAATTTTTGATATGAGCGGATTTACCCTTAAACATCTGATGAAACTCATGTTTTCTCTCGGCTCCGTTAAGAAATATATGAAATTTACGCAAGTAAGTTCGACAACGAGAATTTATGAAATAGTACCAATTATTTTCACAAAATCTATTCCTCGTTGATACGATTTTATGTAGGTACACCGTAATAAGAATAGGCTTTCTGTTACGTTTTTTGAAATTATTTTATGAACGATGATTTTTATTTTGGCAGGAAGCACATCCGGTATATTTGAAACAAATTCATGTTATCAATACGTCCGCGCTTCTAGAAAAAGTATTAACTTTCTTACGTCCATTGATGAGGGAAGAGGTGAAGAAAATGGTACGATATCTCATTTACCTATTATAATTATTGTTCTGTTTTTAGGTATTTCATTTTTCATTATTTTAATCAGTTCTGTTGAAATATCTACTTATATGACTGTACCATTTTTTAGTGTACGTATAGCATCATTGGTTTCAATTTGGAAATATTTCAGTCCCCGAAATATAAAGAAGGAATGGACGATTTTGCTTGAACGGGTATTCCTCGATAAGTATAGCGAAATGCCATTGATCTCAAATTTTCAAAATTTTCATAAAATATCATTAGATGTCCCTAGAAAAAATTTTAGGGCCAAAAAAATTTCCCTCGCCCTAAGCCCATCGCACAGAATATCGAAAAAACTTTTTTTTTCTAGAAAAAAATTCTCAATTCACGCGTATTTGAGAAAAAATTATGATTTTAATCTAAATGTTTAGAAAGATGATGGGCCTATCTATATGAATTTTTACAAAACTTTTCACCCCAAAGGGAGACAGACATTGATAGTATAAAACTTTGCATTGCTACAGCTGTGGACCCTAGGGAGGTACAGTATGTGTTGCAATGACTATAATTTTTTGAAAATTATTTTTGAGATTGTGGCCGTCCTCAGAAACTCAAAAAATGCTCAAAAATGCGTTTTTCTCAGAAATAATGGCTAATTTGCCAAAAATGAATAGAAGTAAAATTTTTCACTGTAAAATTTTATATCAGATTTCGTCTTTAAAATTTTATTTAAGGAATATAATTACAGAATTGTGGGCACGGGCTCATGGGAGATAAAGGGTCAAAGTGCAAATGAGAGGTTTGAACGAAAAATAAACGCCGAATTCGTATTTAGCGTGTCTGAATTAGTCGAAAAACATTCCTTTCCTAATTTTTCGACCCTCTTTCAACACGAAAAAAAAATTACAATTTTGTTCAAAAAAAGTTTATTTCAAGAAAGGTAGCAACTTCTATATTGATACCGAGAACAATTTATCACGAAAGAGTTTTGAAATTTTGTATATTTACTATATTTGTCGATATAAAATTGTAGGAAATTCTAATCGAACTTTCGCGAGTACCTTTTGAGACCCAGGGGCACCCCTCCCTCAAATTTGGAGCAATGCCTAGGTTGGTAATATTGGTGACGTTTACGCATAAATCGAACTTCCTGAATACGATAATGAGATCAGATTCATTATTCAACCTCAGTTGATACTTTGTTTTTGTACAGAGCTACCACCAAATTTTTACTCCTGTAACAATGCTTAAAATAATCTCAAAAAAATGTTTAAAAATTTCAAAACACATACTTTGGCGAAAAAAAATTTTATGCACTCCACTAGTGTCCATAACAGCAGCAATTTACAGTTTTCTTTAAAATTTTGTAAAAATTCTGAAGATCCATTATCCTTCTAAACATTTAGATTAAAAAGATAATTTTTCCTCAAATACACGCGAATAGATAATTTTTTGCTAAAAAAAGTTGGGGGGGGGTGTAGGGTGGGGAGATGTTTTGTGAAAATTTTGAAAATTCAAGGTCAACGGTATTTCGCTATTTTTATTGGGGAATACCCTTTGGGTAGAATGTGCACTTCATATTTCGGGCGGAGCGTTTATGAACTACTTTTTTATGTGCTTAAATTACTTTTTAGACGCTGTGAAATTTTTTAAATTGTTCTGTTTAATTTTTTCGTAAATGAAATTTTTATTTTATGATTTAATTCAATTGGGTTGATTTAAAATCGAATTTGGGAATTTAATTAAATGCTGTAATTCAATTCAAACATAGAACGAAGAAAATCAAGAAAATATAAATATAAACATTTTAAAACAGGTTGCATGCGAAAAAAATGTCTGCAGTAGCCGTATGCCTAATTTATTCTATCGCCATAAGGATGCGAATCGTTTTTTTGACCTTTCATGAATAAATAAATAAATGAATAAAAGAATTGAAAGAATTAAGATCGACGTGAAATAGTCCCAGATAGGGAGTCCATTTCAACTTTCTTTTTATCTTCTGTTCAATGAACTTAGACAATGAAGTGTCTTTAGCAGGCTCTTCTTTTAATCCAATAATTTTCTGATTCAGATTCATTTCCATACTGAAGGATCTGACACGTTGTATCAATTTATTCCGCGTGATATTATACCTGTTGAATTTGGAGGAAAAGGAGCTTCTATCAGTGAAACCAAAAGTATGTACTATCGAATTAAATATAATAAGGAAGCGTATCACATTAAATACACACGCGTCTGAAAAATGTTTGCATCTAGGAAAAGTGAGATTAGATAAAAGTTGCGCAAAAGTTTACATTGCAGGGTAGCCAACCCTCTAATTTTATAATGTTTGAAATATTACTAACAATTATTTCAAAATTTTTCAATTTTAATTGGTAGCACTGCTCTGTAAAACATGGTAATTTCAATCAGAATTTGATTCTCTGAGATGAGAAAATTTTTTAGGAGCATATCTGAGGAGACAGGCTGCGTAATTGCATTTTTTTTTTTTTTTTTTTTGTAAATAAAAAATATCAACTTTAGTGATTGACGAAGACGATTTAATCAGGCTAGTATTTCAAGTACTTTTACGGTGGAATTAAAATTTTCAAAAGGTTTTGTAGAAGGCTAAACCACAGGGGGTGGAACAAAATGTATGTGAAGATTTTGACATGTGATATATCGAAATCCAGTTCAGATTTGAGTTCCATCATAACATGTCTCTTCTATTCACTCGTGTTCGGGAAATATTGTAAAATTTTAAGTTTGGGAATAATACTTTCAGTGAGCAATAAACTTTTAGGCTGCTGTAAAGTAGATTTCAATCCGATCAAGGACCCTAGGTTTACTAAAAATGAAAAAAAATGAAATTTTTCTTTTTTTTTTCATCTCATGTGGTTGTGCCTTGGCAACACTTTGGGTTTGGCTGACTGTTATATCAGGGTTCAGCATGAAGAATTTGGTTTGGACCATAAATCATTTTGGATAAAAATTTACGGAAGTTTAGTTCATTTTTCATGGCTGGCTCTAGTACTGTAAATTGAAAATGTAATGCGTAGAAAGAGTTGATAGTTTCTACATTATTTACTAATTGATAATTGTATTTTAATTGTAGGCTTTTGGAAGAAACAAATCGAATCAAATAGAGACTGGTTGATTACCAATCCATGGACTAATACTTCGTATTCTGAATCGAAAAAATCGCAATATAAAATAGAAGCTCCGCGAGAATCTTTTCAGTCATTGAATTTAGATTGAATATTGACGTACCTATCAAATTATTTTATGTTGTTATGTGCTCCGTTATTTTATTTGAACAGAATTCGGTAAAATCAAATTACTGAATAGAATTTTTAAATCTATGAGGATATATTTGCGTAAAAAAAACGAAATTTTCAATTTGGTTGTTATCGATACGAACCTAATTTACCTACTTAAGTAGTGTGTATGAAACTGTGTAGTATTTGCAATTATTTCTATTATCTTCGTTAGTAACATTTGTAATATGTTTGAAAAATAAAATTCAAGAAATCTATAATCGTTCATTTTAAATACTTGAGAGGGTGAATTAACAGTTGTGGAGTAGCCTAATTGGAAAACGAGGCACAAAAATGAATTACATTTTCTTCGAAAAATAAACGAAATGGTACAATTTTGATTAATTATAATAATTTATAGTGATATATATTTATTTTTTATTTATTTATTAGTGCCATGTACAGGTACAAGCCTAGAGGCACTTACGTGGAGATGTTACATTACAATGGACTTAAACTTAGATTTAGAATTAAATGCGCGCTGACAGTTTGATGGTGTTGAGATATTGGAGCAGGTTAATTACTTTTTCGCTGCCATCTGCGAGAAGGTGAATTTGTGAAAATTTCAAATGAACTTAAATTGAAATGGAATTTTAACAAAAATA
>FIZR01016735.1:0-24091 GCA_900060175.1 Ferrisia virgata
GAATTTGTTCGTTTTATAAGTGGTTTGTTGGGAGTTGTAGAAGAAAAATGGATTGTAAAAAACGAACTGTTCTGTTTTTTTTTTTTTTTGTTTGTAAACTTTTTTATCTATTTATGCAGAAAAAAGAGTCGATTTCGAATTGGTCGCACGTGTGTTCATCTTATAGCGGATCAGGTGAAAGGGATAAATTGCCATCCTCTATTGATTGAATGATTTTGAAATAATTAGGAATTTTTTGCAATAAAAAATTTAGTCTGATTTTCATAAACTAAAAAAGATATTTGAATTGCACAGTGTCCACTGGTGGAATAAAAAAAAAAGAAGCACTATGGGATATTTTTTTTCGAACAGTGGTAGGGGTACAGGTAGATGTTGGAGTGGATAGCTTAAATCTCCCAAAAGGCACGTCTAAAACCTACACTGAATCTACATACCAAATTTCAACTTCCTAGCTCAATTTGTATGTAAGATATGGGAGAACCAAACTCAAAAAACTCAAAAAAATGAGAGAACCCGATCAAAAACCCACTTTTTTGGGGCTGTGAGGGGGTGCAATGGAGCTAAAAAGTCGGAATCTTCAAAGGGCATATTTTGGGCTCCAACTCAATGTACATACCAAATTTCAACTTCTTAGCTCAATTTGGTATGGCGATAAGTGGGGGAATAGCCCTTTTTTAAGGTCAAAGAGGCGGAAAACCCTTATATCTCCCCTCTTAATTCACTTAGGAGGCTGATTTTTAGGTATGTTATACAACTTTTGGTTCTCTATCAATTGGCTTGAAAAGGGGCTATTTTTGCGTTTTTGGTCTCCCAGCATCCTCTCCCCCAAAATGGGGCAAAACTGAATTTTAACCCAAGGTTATTCCCACTCAGATATATCTGATCCGTTGCCAAACTGAGCCGGTTGACCGAATTGGAACGATTTTGGTGGGTATCAAGCGGAGTAAATGATTTTAATGTTCGGTGGAAGAAAAATAAATAAAAAATAAATATCTGACATGACTAAAAATTGTCTTAATGTTCTTCTAAGACAGAATTATGGCAATCTGGACACGCCAGGAAAACGCCAATTTCTGCTGGAAATATTCAAATTTAAAAAAAAAAAAATGGATAATTTTCACAGCAAATTTGTGTTTTTGTGGTCTTTTACTGAAATAAAAAATTGAAGAAATGAACTTTGTTTCACTTTTTTCTGTTTCAGTTTACTCCAGTACCAGCCATCATTTAATACATTGAATTTTCCATACTCAGTATGAAAATACCTTCCTTTTCATACTCATCTCGGCATGGTTTTTAAAATAAAATTTACCCACCCCTCTTTTGAAAAAGATTTTGAAAACTGGGAAAAATTGGTCTGAAAAATCTGGAAAAGTGAGGGAAAATCGTTTCTCGAGTCGGCTGGACACCATGAGAAACCAACCAAAAAACTACATTTTTAGGACTGTAAGAGAATGCAATGAGGCTGAAAAGTCGACCTCCCCCTTTCCCCGAAGGCACATCTATGTCTGTGTACCAAATTTCAACGTTCTTGTTCAATTGGTAGGGGAGATATGCGACAAACAAGCTCAAAAAACTGACCAAAAAACTGCTTTTTTGGGGTTGTGAAAGGATGTAATGATAACTGAAAAGTTGAAACCTGCAAAAGGCACATTTAATACCTATACTAAATGTGCATATCAAATTTCAACCTCTGGTTTCAATTTGCAGTGGAGATATGCGAGAAAAGAAATTAAACAAATAAGAAAATTCCCCAAAAAACCACATTTTTGAGGCTGTAAGGGGATACAATGGGTTTGAAAGTCAAAACTCTTGAAAAATATATTTAGGATTTATACGAAATCCACGTACCAAATTTCAACTTCCTGGCTCAATTTGGAGGTGAGATAATTTTGCGAAGAACGAACTCAAAAAGTAAGAAAATCTGCCCAAAAAATCACACTTTTGGGGTTGTGCAGAGGTGCAACGGGTTTGAATGTAGAAATCCTCAGAAGGTACATCTATGGTCACATACCAAAGTTCAACTTCTTTGCTCAATTTCTGGAAAATATAGGGGGGGGGGGACGTATAGCCTGTATTCAAGGTCAAAGAAGGAAAACCTCTATATCTCCCCTCCTAATTGATCTAGGAGGCTAATTTTTGGATATCTGATACAGCTTCGGATTCCGTATCGATTGTCTCAAAAAGGAACAGTTTTTACAATGTTTACCCCTCAGTACTCCCTCTCCGAAATTTGGACATGACTGAATTTTAATCCAAGATCATCTCCACTCATATATATCTCATCCGCAGTCAAACTGGGCCTATTGACGAAATTAGAGCCTTTTTGGTCTGTATGGAGCCGAATAAATGATTTTTGTAAAAATAAATGTCTGATATCGCCCAAAATGATCTTAAAAATCTTCTAGGACTCCAAAACGTATTTTGTTAATACTCTCCTCCCCTCTCCTCGAGCAGGTACATTCCTATTATTCCATAAATTAGAACATAGTGCATTAGGATGGAATGTACGCATAGACACTGAAACACCGAGATGGGAATCTGCTGCTCCAGGGCTAAATGGACTACCGTTTATAGTACCTCTTGTTTTCCCTTATACGTAGAAGCACTGTTCGCTAATTCTGGCTCGACGGTTATTGGTCACTCAGAAGTTATTTTTTCCCTAGATAGAACGTAGAAATACCAAAGAATCTACGTCTCGTGTGCATCTGAGATCTTGACCAACACCACCCCTAACGGAGAAGTCTTGAGGAATTCTGAACGAAGAATTTCGATAATCCCTTTACCGCTGTACCCGCTGATTCCCATCTTGGTGTTTCAGTGTCTATAATGGTGCCTTAGATTTGATTATAAACACTAGATTTACAAGATGCCCATCAGCAGATCATAGCGGTATTGAGATTACAGAAAATCTTGGTACTGAATTGTTCACAACTGTAGCCATTTGGAACGTTGTCTACTAAATCGTGCAGAGGCACGATTTGAAATTTCTGCATTTGATTGATTGAGAGCTTGGAATTTGTATGCGTTGCCACGAAGTCATATAACGCTGTTAGTTTTGGTCTAGGGAAAGAGTTGCTCCAAAGTTGTAAACTGTAGCCGAGACGTTGCGATCAGCGCTTCTACAGGATAAATCGCGAGTAACTAATTACCAGTTCTACTTATCCTTCGAACCACCAGATAGACATCTTGTGGTTTGTGGTTCTAGTGTTTATAATTTTTACCAAACTCGCCGAGGTGGTTGACTTTGAGTTGAAAACCCACCATACAAAATTTTATGTCCTCAACCCATGAGGGGGGAGGGTGAGGGTAACGTTATGGGTCCTTGAAGTGGGGTTATTTTCACAACCTGAAAGTAGTGTAGTACCTCGGTCCCAGAACTAAAGAAGTGCAACTCGAATTATCTGTTGCTACTTATAAGTTACCAACCATCCGCAGTAAAGGGGTCATTCATCTCAATAATGCGTCCAAATAATTTGATTATCCTGTGGAATTGTAGAGCAGCCAACTTCTTAATTCGGAGATCATGATACTTCTTAGCGATTTCAATTGAAATTCACTTTTCTACAGGATCAAATTTTTTGTACGCATTATTGAGATGAAAGGCCCTTTTATTGTGTGTGTTTTTTTTTTGATTAACAAATTGTTGATTTTTGCGATCTACAATTTTACAACATCGTGGTAGGTGGTTTTAAGTGGTATCAGGTCGAGATGCTTATGGTACAGACAGACGCAGAAACTCAAATCGAACTTGTTTAGTTGTGGACCGAGATCTTGCAACACTTTTAGGAAACGAAAATTACAGAAAAACGCGTTTTTTTTTCGAAAATTTCCTTACTTTAAGGCCCCATAACTCCACTCGCCTTTGAACTTGATGCATAAAATTCTATAAGGTGGAGTTTCAGCTCAAAGTCAACTACCTACGTGAGTTCTATCAAAATCCCAAGATATGTTTTTTGTTTTCGATGTATCATATGGTTCGTACTAAATTATTTGAAGACCGTCGTTTTGTCATAAAGAAAGCGTAAATTTCAAATTCCAAAATGCTTACTAACTGTCATTATTCTCGAATAACCCCGAATAAATATCAAATCTTCATATTTTGATCTGATAATCTCACCTTTTTACTTGGCATGTGATGAAATGTGCCTCATATAAATTCGAAAAATAATTTTAATTCCAAAAATGGCCAAAGCACCTATTTGTTCTTTTAAGATGTCTCTTTCTCTAATAATAAATTTTTTTTTTCATAAATTGGATTTTTTTTATACTTTATTTCATCGAAAGAAAAAATTAAAAGGTGTAGATGAAGGTAGAAGGGCAGAGTGTTCAACTGTTCATAGATCAACATTTGCATTTCAAATATAATCGGTAAGTAGGTATAAAGAGGTGCAGTAGTCCGAAAAAAAAATTATTTAATGCTTAAAAAGGGCCATCAATTTCAATAAACTAATTATTCACAAAATGAAAGTTCCTTTTATAGAATATGAAACATGAAAGGCGAACGTGTATTGGGGTAAACTATAGCTATACGGATACGCCGCATGCTGATCCGAGGTTGAAAGTATAAAATGAATCCTTTTTCTACGGTAAAGTTCATCGTCCTTATTGGGGATAAAGAAAGTGGCATAATAAAAGATTTAGCGAGCTCAAGTTCGTGAGGTGAAAAATTTACTTAGTTTTTTGCCACTTCGTGGGCAGTTATATCCGGTTAAAATTATTAGCAAGGTTGGTTGAATTTCTAATACTTTTTCCAATCGCAGGTATTAGTAATTTTTTCGACGTGTACGACTAAGTATAGTATAAATAAGCTTTAAAACACGAAAAGCTCCTCATGAGCGTAGCAATGAGGAATAAAATTTCAGAAATCGAATGCGTGTTGTCCTTTTTTAAATTATGAATTTAAATAGGAAACTCGAGCCTGCGTAAAAACTTATAATTGGAAAAGCATATTATCAAGTTTGAATGTTCTTTGGACAGCCAGCTAGCCACCCCGCCTCAGCCACTCCTACATTTTATAACTTATGCTCTACATTAATCATTGTTGTTGTTTTTAACCTCATTTTCTGTGTAATATTGTCAAAAATATCCAGACTGATACGAACTATCGACATGCAGCGAATGAGGGGGGACGTGTGTAAGGTGTATCAATAAACTCCGTTTAGGTGTTCTAGAATACCATGAAGGCCATTTTTAGACGTAATTCGGCCAGTAAGCTCAGATTGGCGATGGATTAAATATCTATGAGTAAGGATCACCTTGGGTCATAATTTAGTCAAATTCGATTTTGAAGGAGGGGGTGCTGAGAGGTAAAAAATCGCAAAAAGTATTTATTTTTGAGTCAATCGATAGAGAATTAAAAATTGAATAACATATCAATCAGAAGGAGGTGATATCGGGGGTTTTCTCCTTTTTGACCTTGAGAAAAAGCAGTTCTTGACTTATCTCTTCTACAAATTGAGCTAGGAAACTGAAATTTGGTATGTAGATGTAGTAAGGGTCCCAGATCTGTCTCTTGGGAGGTTTCGACTTTTCAACGCTATTGTACTCCCTTACAGTCTCAAAATATATTGTTTTTAATTTTGTGCATCCCAACTCTTCGCTCCAAATTAAGCTAAAAGAGTTAAAATTTGATGTGTTAATTTGACAGGAATTCCATATATATCTTTTAAGGATTTCAACGTTTGAACCGCCCATTGAATTTGCTCCAGGTTCTAAAAACTAGTTTTTGGGGCCGTTATTATTATTTTTCGAGTTGGTTTCTCCCATATCTCCCCTCCAAGTTTAGTCAGAGGAGTTGAAAGTTGATATGTAGATTGAGTAGGGACCTCCTAGATAAAGGTGACAACTTGAAATTTTCCCATGTAGTGCCCAAAATGTTGTCTAAACTCCGACATTAAATATGTCTATCTAAAAACAGCCACAAAGAGGAGTTGGGGGGGGGGGGTTATTAGAATTCCAAAAAATGATATTTAACACAAAAGTCGAAATAGTAAAACGTAACCATAGGCAAAGTAAAAAAATGAAACCAATACCTATATTTAGACTGTTTAAAAATGTTTTTGTTGTCGGAGAAGGAGGTGATTTTCAGCTTAGATTTTGGTGTGAAATGGAAATGTATGAATGCCTAGGCAAAGCGAGGCTAAATTTTGAAAAAAATCGGATTTTCGACGAAAAAAAAGACGCATTTTTCAAAGTTTTAGTTTGATGTGGTGGTTCGTAAGTGATTTTTGAAATCCACTCGTTTGATAACTCGTCTGTGTCAATTTGGTCCATATAATGCTGATGTTCAAACCTCAGTGACTTGGCGGGGGGGGAGTCGTCTGGACACCACTCCCTCCCCCCTCCCTGAGAATGTAAAATTTGTAAGATTTTGATATTCATGTTATTGTTTTCCAAAACCCCTGAGAATGCATTATTTGATCGTTAAAAAAGTCCATTTTTTCAAAATTTCACCCTCGACATTTTTATAAATTCAGACCCAAAAAGTTGTAGACAGAGAAAGTGGAAATTCCCCCTCCCCCCCCATTTGAATTATTTTTAGCTATGCCACACCCTGTTAGGCCCAGCTGTAGACGAAAAATAATTTACGTAAATAATGTGATGAGTTTGAATTTTTAAAACACGAAATACTAATACGAATATTTTGTTTAGTGTTGAGCACTACATAAAGCGCTCGAGCCTTAGAGCATCACAATTAATGCCGCCAGTGACCCGTAGATGTTTATTTTGAGTGTTTTAGCTATTCACTGCAATTTAATACCTGCCTTTAACCATACGGCCTTACCACTGATTGAGAAAAGGCTTCGATGAGCATTTCTTTTCGTTGTACGTACGAAAATTAGGCTGACAAATCAAAGCATTGCGATTCTTTTTTTATTTTTTTAATTCTCATCCTACCACCTTCCAAACAGTTTGCATCTTAGTAAGTCATTTAACAGCATTTGGCATCACCGCAAAAAGTTATTGAAGTGATTATTCAATTTTCCTCTTCGGTGAACAATGACATTGACAAGGATTTTTCCGGAAAGGATCAAAATTTTCTTCGAGTGGTGGGGCGGGTCTTTGAGTCATACATTGTTAGGTACAATAGGGCGTTTAAATTTTAGGGGTTTTTCAAAAATTGGAGGGTGATAGTGTGTTGAATTATTTCAAAAAGAGAAGGTTAAAATTTGGGGTACCCGGCTTGTCCCTTTCCGTTTTTTAAAATTGGTTTAAAATTTCAAAAATTTTCAAGTGAAAAAAAATCATTTATTTTGAATTTTTTTCAAGATAATAAAATAATAAATTAACACTTCGAAATTTCTGATGATTTAATAAATAGGAGTATTTTTTTTTTTGCTTTTTCATCTAAAAAATTCAAAATATACGATTTTTTCCGGGAGTTGTGCTCCATAAAGTTGAAAGAGAAGTAAAATCGATCAAAAAAACACATTTTTGAGGGTGTTAAGGGTGAAATGGGGTTAAAAAGTCAAAACTCACCGAAGTCACATTTAGGGCCACTAATAAACGTATATGTGAAATTTCAACCTTTCACGTATCTTAATTTGAAGAAGAGATATGCGTGGAACTGTCATTTTCCATGGTCCAGAAAGGCGAAACACCCTAATTTCTCAACTCCTAATTGACTTTTGAGGATGATTTTTGGATATGTTGTAAAATTTTTGATTCTCTATCGATTGACTTGAAAATAAATAATTTTTACGATTTTTAACTTTCCACACACCCTTCTCCGAATCTGGACTAGATTGAATTTTGGCTCGAGATCATTCCCGCTGAAAAAAAATATATAAAATTCCCGCCGCCAATCTAATCCTACTGCCCAAATTTGACTTTTTTGATTGGTATCGAGAGCTGAGCAAATGATTTTCAAATTATTCTTAGTTTTGGCGGGAGGAAATAAATATCTGACATAAATGGCCCAAAATGATTTCAACGATCTTCTAGAACCTCAAAATGAATTTCGTTGACACTACACCTTCAAATGATAATATTGTACGAATTAACGCCACGTTTTAAACGATCAATTCGAATCTTTTCAAATTTTTCAACCGTAGGTGGATAAGAATTTTAAAATAAAAACAACTTAATAAATTTGCTATAATTTTTCAAAATCCAATTTTCGTCGGGCGTATTACGTAAGCGTCTACGTAACCCTTGGTATACCTTTGAAAAAACATTTTCGTATAATTAATGAGATAAGTAACTCGCGTATCTAATTTTATATCACAACTACATACATACGATTGTCGTTGGAGAAAATTTTTCAATAACGAGCAAAAATTTTGCATTGAGCGCGAAATTTAAAACAAAAAAAAATTCATCAGTATTTCATCTAGCTAATTTAACAATACGAATAAATATTTCCAGAATTTAGCGCACGAAAATACCTTTACCCTGTTTGTTCTTTGTTGTATTTATGTAACAGAGAAAAAAAAAAAGAAAAATAATCAAAATGAAACAAACGAACTCATGAAAAGAAGAGAACGATGGACAACGAGAAACGTGTATGGTACATTTTTTCGCGAACGTAAAAGTATTATGCGGTGGTCGGTGGCAATTTGTTGTTGTTTGTGCGCGGCTGGTACAAGTGTTATTGTAACGAGTAATCGTATTACTGGCGGAAAAATGCTTCTGTAACAAAAGTTACCCCTTTGATTTGCCATGAATAACAGCAATCATTGTAAATGTTGTCGGAATAATGAAAGTCATACGATCAACGCGAATAGTGATCAGAGATGTTGCGCTCAACTTCATTCACCTGTTAATTACAATAATGTTGTAGGTGTTTCTTTTTTTCTTTTATTTTTTTCTTTCTTTTTTTTGAGAGAGAGAGGAGGTTGAATTTTTATTTCTTGTTTCAAATAATTTTACGAATAATTTTAATATTATACATTTTTATTCGCAATTTTTCCGCATCAACGCTTATGCGTCTCTCGTTAAGAATGTTTATTAATAAATTCTTTGAAATTTCGCCAATGACAATATTTAATAATATTGTAATTATTACTTTTAAATGTAAATATGTTTTGTGGCTGCAATCCAAAAGCTTTCTATAGAAGATAAAAGGTGTTAGAACCTGAGAAGAGTATATACAACGCCGTTTTATAAATGAGGGATTTTTTGATATGCTTGAACGCGTGGCGATGGCGATGGCGCGGTTTAATTTTGATTAATAGATAGCTTAGGTACTTATATTGAAGGAAAGACGAACCGTATAATATTTACTCTTATTTTAAGTCGATATATTCGAGATGATTTTCATCATTTATCTATTACATACTTATTTATTTTGTTTTTTTTCTTCTCATTTTACAGGATACTAGATCTCATATTGTGGTTGAATTGTACGATACTGAACGATCGTATGTAGAATCGTTGAGAATTTTAGTTACCGTGAGTATCTAATTAAACCGCTTTCATTCAAACTTTTTTATCTTGAATTTATACTTACTTACCAACTTATTTACTTCTTTAAGAAAGTTTGCAGAAATTTTTAAAATCCGAGTTAAGTAAAGAAAAACAAGGCTTATTGTTAATTCTTGTTTTTCAAGTAAATTAAACGGAGAGGAAAACTCTTAATAAGATTCTTAGGTATTGTTTTTTCCCCCTATTTTAGTAGACTAGGTTTTGAGTAGGGATCGTCTGGGGAATAAAAGCGAGATGTGTAATTACCTCGGTGAAATATTAATTCGTACACCTACCTTTGATATCTTAATGTTTTATGATGAGAGTCTTTATTAAACAATTATGCTGCGGGGTGTTTTTTTTTTTAATTTTGTAAAAACCATAAGTATTATTTATTCAAAGGCTAAAAAGGGGTACCTAATTTTTGTTTATGTTATTATTTTATTAAAATTAAAAAATCGTATGCAAATTATAGTACGAAATGTAAACGTTGGAAATAAAATATTTACCACGGATTTATCTGGAAAGGGTTTTCTGCTTCTTTGCTTAAAGCTAAATTATCATTAAATTCGGTTAAAATTGACAACCGATGATTACAGTACTTTTGTTTTATTTGGTCGAATTTTCCACTGTAAGGATTTCTGTGCAGCTGATTTTATATTACATTCATAGATGGATATAGAATGGTGTGGGAGGGGGAGGCTTAAGTCTCCTCTCCTATGTAGAGCTAGCCCTTCATATTTTCAAGAAAATTTAAGTAAGCGGTAGCTGTGCAGAGTGTTTCGCATTAACCTCGACATCCTTATACCAGTGATAGGTCAACTCATGAGACTTACATGTATAATGTTTAGTATGGCCAAAAAATTGAAGGAGCTGAGATACGCTATTATCAGTAGGATATCCGTTAATAAGTAATGCAAAAATGCCCTGTCCTCAGATTTTCAAAATTTTCACGAAACAGTGTTGAGTACCTTTGAAGAAATTGTGAGGCCAAAAAATTTTCCCCAAAGAAACATTTTTCGGCAAAAAAATCCATTTTTTGGCGTTATGTGAGAAAATGTTTTCTCTCACCTGAATTATATATAAGGGGTGTGGGTCTATGCACAGCAATTTTTTCAAAATTTTCTGCTTCCCGGGGGGGAGGGGGAGACTTACGAAAGGAAACTTTAAATTTCCACAGCTCCCAACTCAAAGAGGGTACACAAAATTTTTGCACAATTCGAAAACTAAGACCATTGCGCCAAATCTAACACTGTGTTCAAAATCTACAACCTCGAATTACTCTAAATAAACTTATACCTTGATTTTCTAGTCATGAGTCCTGCCTAAATTAAATTTTTTTTTTATAAATTTCTACATAAAAAAAATTAAAAAATCGTGAACCGAAAACTTTCAAAAAATTCTCATTCATAGTGCTTAGTTAGATGTATAATCTGTGAAAATTTCAAATTTTTTTACCCTCTCCTTCCAGAGATATGACGTGTTGAAATTTCGGCATTTGGGGATGATAATTCCGAAAGGGGTGGGTGTGGGGGGTCAACGATTTTTTGGAATGTTTTTAGACCATAAACAACAGTTTGGTTCAAGTATGATCGATTTTGGAACGGAGACAGTTTTTGACCCTTATTAGGAAACACTCTTATAGGCGCTTTAATAGCTTTTTTAAAAGTTATTGTCAAAAAACTAAAAAAGTTACAAATTTTTAGTCATGTTTTTACTATATTTATTTTGTCATATTTTACGAACCACTTCATCACCACTCTTGATTTTTATACCACACATACTCGATTACTTCGAGCAAATAGCGAATTTTTATCATTATTAATTTCATTTCATATACATTTTCAAAGTAAGTGGCAGGTTTGGGTAAAAATAAAATACTATATCTTAGCCCCTTCAATTTTATGGGTATGCTAACCATTCTAAATGTGAGTCTCATAAGTTGACTTATCACTGGTATAAGGGAAGAGGGGTTAATGCTGAACACCCGATACTATTAAAAACAACGAAATGCCATTTTTGGAGATCAAAAATGCTCTTAAATGCACATTTTTGAACCTCTCACACTTGGTATTACGCATGTCAATACTAAGATATGACTTTTTTTTAATGGTGGTGGAAGCTTCACGCCTCTTTAAAAAGTTGACCTATCTCCGTCTATAATTTCAGCTCAATATGTTTTAAATAGGTAAGATTCGAAAAATTGTTAAATATGAATTGTATTTTTGGTATTAGTGGGTTCAAAAATTTAGCAAATTTTCTTTAAAGAAAATGAAACTGATTTACGGAGCGTTTAATTAATTCTGAATTACTCTTTCTTCCACATCTTGTAAATATTTGGTGCAAAACTACGTAAATTTGCCAACATTAATCATAGTTAATATTGTATAAATGTTGCCAACTTCCTTTTTATGTGAAAATTTCAATAGTTATGGGTTTCAGAATTAATCAAACCCTTTGTATTATTAATTTTCCATTTCAGCTTGTGAAAATTTATTCATTGATTTATTTATTCGACCTCTCTCTCGTGGTAACAGCTTTTTTGCATAATTTTGAAAAATTCTACGATTATATTTTCAAGTATGATGAAAAAAGTATACCTATCAAAATAAAATAATGCTATTTTTTTCCAGTTTGAATTTGAGAAATATATTTATTGAACCCCTCCCCCGCCATCTGCTGCAATCACTAGGGAAGTACTATTCTCGAATTACCACCTTAATCATCAATTCATAATTTAAAAAAATTTCACTCGAACATATTAAAGGCAAGGGTTTGAAAAAAATAATACTTATTTTTCTTTGTCAAATATTGAAAATTACATTTCGTACTGTTTGAATGAATTTTTGAAAAATTTTCAGGTGGGAGCGTAAATGGTAAGTGGGATGGACTAAACTCGCGTAGGTGGTTGATTGTAAGTGAAAAGCTCCACAATCTGTCGTACATAGTTTTATGCCTCTTGCTCGGAGAAAGATGGAAATATATTTGGGACCTCAGTGAAGGCTCATTTTCGAAAAAAATCCTAATTTTTTGTTTTTAACGCCTATTAAAAAATTCGTAGGATCTTGGTAACACAGCTAAAAAGTTTCGATTTGAGATTCTGCATCTCACCAGCTCAATAACAATTCGATCCGGGACTATTTTTAGCCCTCTACCAGGCGATTGAAAATTGTGAGTTGTAATAAGTAATTGGAATTTGTATTATTTTAACGAAGAAATCGAAAAATTGCTTCTTTCTGGTTGAATACGTGTGCCCGAAAATATTTTTAGCTGCAGAAAAATGGATTTGGGTTCAAAAACCGGAATTCGTTCGAAAAATTGAAAAAATATAATTTTTGCAATTTAAAAATGATCTCAAAAAAGATTGTCAGTTTTCGATTTTGAAGTTAGAAAGACAATATTAAACAACCTTCTAAATCTAGACTTTCAGCTGTCGAAGTTCGATTTTTCGAATTTTGACGAATTTCTTAAGATTTTCCTCGCGAATGATAGGAATTTGGTACCTAACCTATGAGTTGAAAACGAATTTTGAAAAATAAAATATCGAACGAAAAGTACACTTCGTTAGCTAAAATTTTGGTAAGACAAATTTTGAATCAGGGTTTCGAATTGATATCTTCGAGTGTTATTTTAACCTATGTTTTTAATTTCGAAAATTATAGTCGAGGGAGATAGCATTCGAAGGTTTCTGATTGAAACAGAGAAAAATTGCACCCTCTTCCCAGTTCATGAGAAAACAATTTAAGCTACCTCAAAAATAAGCATTTATCCTATTTTTTTTACTTTGTCATGCCGAGGACTTAGCCTCACCACCACCTCTCCTTGTGGTCTGAACTTATGAGATGAAAGGATTTTCGTCCAGATATTCTTATTCTACGACTTATCAAAGCATTAAAAAGGTGAAAAAGAGCAAAATTCACCTCCCCGTTCTATAAATATTGAGGATTGTTTAAAAGTAAAAAAAAAAAAAAGAATTCAGGTTTAGGAAATGAGGAATCGCGTATTTGAGTAAGTATAGGAAACACCAATTTACGTAAGTTTTCCTCGACGTTTTTTATTTTCTCTCAATCATATTAATTAAAAGTTGGTCGTTAGTATTGAAGAGAGGGTGCTAATTGAATTGTGCAAAATTTTCACAACACTTAATTCCAATCAATGGTCGCCTTTTAGCGCGAACAAATTCATTACGAGTTGTTTAAAAGGCGAAAGCGTTGAATAAAGTTGAGTTTTCGCAAAATGTTCTATTGTTAGTTTAATTAAATTATCGTTAGGGGCATTCTGCGGGAGCGTGCGTTTGAAAAACAAACGATCATATTTCAAACATTCTAATTTCATAACTTTCGATTAGAATCGGAAATTAAGATTGTAAAATACTCGCAAAAACTAGATTAAACGGATTTATCGATTGAAATAAAGGATTTTAATTTAGCAGATTTACTTGTCTTCAGCTTGGTTGCTTGATTTACGAGCTGTATGGTGCGGCGCGGCCGCGGCCCTGTTCTTATTCGCATCCTATTGCCGTTTTGAATTAATTTTAAATTCGAGATTATCGTTTAATTTGTTATAGAAATATCTGCAGCCGCTGAAAAGTTCCGAATTTTCTAGTTTAATTGAACCGGCCACCGTGGAGGAAATATTTTATCAGGTAAGATTTACATTTTACTTTTATTCATTTTTATTTTTTTGCAGGGTACGGTGAATTGACCGCAGATAGGTATTAGAACCTCTTTTGTCAATAATTTAGGTCTTTTGGTTATTCCTCTTGTCCTCTAATTGTAACTTATTAGTCAAAGCAACTAAGTGTGTAATAAGAAAATTTTCATTTTGTGCTTTCAGATTCCGGAAATACTCGCTTACCACGAAGTATTTCTCGAAGAATTACGTATACGTTTGGAAGGATGGAACGTGGGTAAATGCATCGGCGATATATTTTTAGAAACGGTAATCTCTAATTTTACATACATACCTACCTGTAGTACCAATAATAACGCACCGAACCCTCTGGCTGCTTCGTGGCTCAACTAACCCCGATGGTAACCATTGTTTATACCCAGACTGCCCTTACTCATCGTTACATGCAGGCATAACTATGGCGTGCAATACATGGTCCAAAGTAAGGTACTCCATTAGTTGAGGTCAAAGTGTGAATCTGACTTCATTATTGTCTTTAGGAGATACGATTTATGTAAAAAAGACACTAACGTCCAGGAGGGGACCCTGAACCCCGAACCGAGGCCAAGAAAGTTTCGCTCTCTCATTATCAACTGTTGTTTGGCATAGACATGCAAATTACTACACTACTGCGAGTATTTAGTTTTTTTTTTTATTACGAAATTGCAATTTTTTTCATGCTCAAAATCAGTCAAAAGATTATGGTTTGGAGTGCTTTTCGACAAATTCGGATATACTGAATACTAATCTGTTGTTTATTTTTCGTTCACATCTCTTATGTGCATTTTGACTTCTTTACCCCTCATACACCCATGGCCACAGTTCTATCATTATATATCTTAATCAAAATTTTAATGAAGTAATCAAGCATAGTATTTTACGCTGAATAACTTCATTTCCACACATTTTTAGCGTATCGGTCATTATTTCTGAGAAAAAATAATTTTTGAGTATTGTTAAAGTTTTTGAAAACAGGCTGCTTTCTAAAAAAAAATTATAAAACATTTTTAAAAATTGTATTTATCAAAAAACATATTTTGACAAAATTAAATTTCATGTACCCGCTTTGGGTTCACAACTGCAGCAATATAAAGTTTTATTTTGTCAGTTTCTACCATTTCCCTCCGAAGGGGCGAAAAATATCAAAAAAATTCGATTCAATAGACCTATCGCCCATCTGCCCTCTGAACACTTGGATTAAATCATGATTTTTTCTCCGATACGCTTGAGTTTTCTCATAAAAATGCGTTATTTCGTCATTTTGTACGAGGGGGTAGGGGGGGGAGTAGTAAATTTTTTAGGCAAAAAATTTTGTTTACATGGTGAAAATTTTAAAACCCTGAAAACAAGGAAATTATTCATTTTTTTCTTAATTCTGAGTTAGTTAAGATGCGTCATTCAATTGCCAAAAGCCAAGCCATAAGCTTCATATTTTTCATTTTTTTATTTTATTTTACTTTTTTGCCCAAAAATCATTTGCTCAGATCGATACCGACCAAAATCGATCAAATTTGGAAAATTAATTTCTATTGGCGGCGGATCAGATATATATGAAGGGGGACAACCTTGGGTCAAAAATCAATTGTGCCCAAATTTCGGGGGAGGGTGCTAAGGGGGGAGGGGAATCGTAAAAATTGTTCTTTTTCGAGCCAGTCGATAGGCAATTAATTCAAAGTTGTACAATGTATCCAAAAATCAGCCTCGTAGGTCAACTAGGAGGGGAAATACGAAGAATTTTTCCCTTTTTGACCTTTAAAAAGAGGTGTTTCTTCCCTATCTCCCCACCAAATTGAGCTAAGATGTTGAAATTTGTTTACACTTAGTAGAAGACTTGAATGTACCTTTTGGGAGTTTCAACTTTTCAAATCAATTGTTCCCTTTTATAGCCGCAAAATTTGCTTTTTTGGCCAGGTTTTCTCATGTTTTGAGTTTGCTCCACAACTCCCCTTCAAATCGAACTGGAATGTTGAAATTTGGTATGTAGATTTAATAGGAGTCTTCGATGTGCCTTTTGAAAGTCTCGACTTGTCAGCCTCATTCTACCCCTTGCTGCCCTAAAAATGTATTTTTTTTGTCGATTTTCCTTATTCTTTGTGTTTGTTTCTCGCATAACTCCCCCTCCAAATTAGGCTAGATATTTGCTACGGAAATTTAGTTTAGGTCTTAGATGTGTCTTTCGGGGGTCTCGACTTTTTAGCATCTTACCAAGTATTATGAATGAGAATTTTTTGAAAATTTTCGTTTCACATTTTCTTAGTTTTTATGCATGTTGAGATTTACAAAAAAATTTTAAAAAACTTAGGGGGACTTATGGCTAGAATTTTTTTTTATTATGTTTGTTAGGTGGTCATCTATCACATAAATTTTTTGAGGCTCCAAAATTGTGTGCAACATGCTCCATGCTACAAAAAAATCAAAACCAAAAAAAAACGTTTTTCATTACTTTTTTATAATTAATGAGGAAGGTATCCCAATTCACAGCAAAATTTCGAGTCAATACATGAATAAATTGAAAGTACATATTAAAAGAACACAATTTCAAAAATTTCAAGTTCTGAATGCATTTTTCGAATTTTGGTGAATTTTTCAAATTTCAAAATTATCTCATCGTCGTGTAAATCATGAAAATTTTAATTTGATCAATGAAAAAAGCTGAAATTTGGTACATGACCTCCCCCCAAATTGATTGAAAGCGATTTCGAGACGTTTCCTAGCCTTCAGGAATTTTTGAACTTTTCCAATGCTGGAGAACAGTTCATAAAAATGATACATATGAACGTTAGGAAGTCCAAAAATTCCTGAACGCTACGAAACTTCTCGAAATTGCTTTCAATGGATTTGGGGGTTCGAAAGATCAAATTTCAGCCAACGTATACATGTGATGGATTACCACCTAACAAAGATAATAAAAAAATTCCAGAATTGAGTCTCCCCAAATTAAATTTTTTTTTTGAAAATTTCAACATGAAAAAAATTGGGAAAATGTGAATCGAAAATTTTCAAAAAATTCTCATTCATAGTACTCATTAAGATGTATAATCTGTGAAAATCTCAAAAATGTTTACCCTTTCCTTCCAGAGATATCGCGTGTTGAAATTTCGACATTTGGGGGACGATAATTCCGGAAAGGGTGGGTGTGGGGGGTAAACGATTTTTTTGGGATATTTTTGGATCATAAATAACAGTTTGATTCAAGTATGATCGATTTTGGATCGGAGACCGTTTTTGACCCTTATCAGGAAAGACTGTTTGAGCCTTAGAGTAGCCGAGATCCGGAGAATGATGGTAAATTTGTTTTTTAACGTTAATACCAAGCATAGATGACACAGGTTTTACCTTCTTAACCCCTCCCCTTCCCTCTTCTTCTTAATCTTTGCAGAAGCAATTAAATTTGTCATTTAAAGCTCAAATGTGTAACTCGGAATGATTTTCTTTTGGATCCTTCATCCGATTAATTGTAGTTTTTGCTCTCGCTTGCCTTAGAATTAATTTTCTCCAATTTCGAGAAAATATCCCTATCCACCTCTTACCCAAAAAACAGTTGTATGTAGTTTCGTTTTGTACGTTTACTAAGAGATGTAAAAGGACATGATATACTAATAATACCTGTTTGTTTACAAGTTTTAAAGCTTTTTCAATTTTGACCTGAAATAAAATGTTGGTATAAGGAGAGTTGTTTGTTTGTAAATGTGACGTCGAAGGACAAAGTGAAATATCGAACTAAAAAATATGCTAGAATATCTACGGGGAATTACCTTGCTGTATGAAATCTCATCATTGATAAAACTATTGGTAGATAGTCAGGTACACATGTTTACACCGATGTTTCAGTTTAGTTTACTGCAATACCAGGTGAAAGGTTGGAAATTGCATCCAAAACACTCGATATCATACCTATATGTATATATTTATATGCTATATATATGTACATTACGTACTCGTATTTTAATTATCTAAACAAGATGTTGAAAATACAACATATCAGTTTTCATACTCCTTCAATTTCGAGATCCGGCAATCATATAAACAGACCTTCATTCGATATTTCTACCTCGCTGGATACGAAATTCGATTCCTTCCGTAATAAACACGATTCCATAAATTTAAACGATCGAATTTCTCACGTACTTAATATGTTTTCAAAAACCAAACAAAGGTAAAAAAAACACATTCATTCATTCGTCGTGTTTTCTTTCGTTATTTTTTTGGCGAAATTTTTGCGTGTTTTTTTTTCTCTCAAGAAAATAGGTAGATATTTTAGGTCAGTTCTTCTTCGTCTTTCGCTTTCTGCTTTTTCCAGTGAAATTAAAGATATAAAGCGAAAAACAAGATGTAGCTATGAATGAAGAGAAAGTAATAAATGAAGAGGAAAAACTATAAGGAAATGTTATCAATAATATAAAAAGATAGGTACGTTACGTTGTGATTTTGAAACTGCGATTTGGCTCTTGTATCGATCGAAATAACATTTCCGAAATTCTAAATTTAAAGAGTGATTTGATATTGGTATAAATAATTAATTTCTGTTCGCTCGAATCAGCTTTACATGGTTGGTATTTCTATTGACATAGGTAAGTTAGATAGGTACCACCAACCTACCAACGTTAAATATGTATGCGGATATTTTCGGATCATTAAAGAGTATACACGGTAATCGTATACTATATAACAATGTGAAAACGGCTTAGAAAGTACAGATATTTAACGTTTGATTGATTGAATTTTATAAAGAAAAGAGTAAAAAAAAAATGGCCGCGAGAAATTTTCTCATTTTTTAAAAATATCAGACAAGGCGAAAAATGTATACTCTTATATACGATGGAAAATTACCGCTGCGTGCCGTTATCATGTAACTTTACTATATAGAAATCTGATTATACGATACCCACAATGCATAAAAGAAAAATAACCGGAAATGGAAAAAATAATAAATCATTGTCGTCAACGACTCAATTACCAACGTTTTTCGGTATTGAAGAAATTTTCACTGTTACTACGCGTTATTCCAGCAACAACGCGTGACGAAATTTTTTTTTTTTTTATTTTTATTTTAGTTCACACGAAAATATTATTTTTCTAATTTTCCAACATCCTCGAAGACAAAATTTTCATTGAAGGCGTTTTAAATGAAATTTTATACGATATAAATTTTTTTTTCGACAAGTGCCCGAACCACGTAACAGGAGAAAATGTGATAAAATTATTATTATTATTATTTATTATTTTTTTTCGTAATAAACGATCATCTGTGTTTTATATTGTTACAGTTCAAGAAACAGTCGGTCATTGATTCGTACATAGCGTTTATAAATAATTGGAATTCGGCTAAGGAAGCTATAAAACAAACGTGCCATACGAAACAAGCATTTGCAAAGTTTCTAGAGGTTAGTCTAATGTACCTTACCAATTACTCATTAGTCTGTAGTCGATCGGACGAAAATTACGTTAAAAATCGATTTCATAAAAATTCTTTAGTATTCAAAAAAGCGAGCCGAGAACTACCTGACACAATAGGGGGGGGGGGGCTCAAAAGTGCCGCTTTGGGACCTATCTCTGAACCACTCAAACTCAACGGGATTACGAAGAGGAACACTGAATACCAAATATGTAATTCTTTTCATATTTTTGGATAATTTTAGCCAATTTTGACACTAAAACAGCCCCAGTACTGTACCTATGGCTCGTAACCGTCTGCTTTTCTAAAAATACTGTTTAGTATTGTTTTTTTAAACCGAAATACTCCGCAAATACGAACGAAAAAAAAACAGCATAATCAAAAGTTATCGTGATAAACACCACCGTATTCACCCCCCCCCCGCACACCTAATTCAACTCTTGTGATTATCTCTCAGAAGTAAGCATGCGACCTATCAAAATGGTGTAAAATTTTACGCTGAATCTAAAAATTTGATCATTTTTTTGAATCCAACCCCTCACATGTGGAGTTTTACCCTCCAAGAGTAAATAAAAATGAGAATGGTCTCGGGGTTGAGAAAATTTTGTGCTTGGAATATTTCGAGGACCTTTTTATAAATCTGAAAAGTAATATTGTTGCCTTGATGAGTGAGCTTTTTTTTAAGGTAAAAAGAGTCCGGGGGGGGGTCAAAATTTTATTTTTTTAAAAATATCTCCGCTCCTTTGTGTCTTACGTGAAAAATAGGTCTGTACAAAGTTGAAGGGTATTAAATTTTCTACAAGAAAGGTTATTATAATTTTTTCAATAAGGGTGATAAATATACATGAAGAATTTACACGTTTTGATACATTATTGGGGAAAAGACGTTTTTTTTTTTTTTTTAAATATATCAATTTGTGTGGCTTGTATACAAAAACTAGTCATAATAGATACTGAAGACTGAAAATTTCCTGTAAGAGTGGTCATGTTGGCCCAGGTTTTTGCTCAAATATAAATGTAAGGTAAGGAGAAGGCAAAAAATTGAACATTTTTCTCCATATGTACTGAATTATGCGATATAAAAAGATTAATAATCCTGCGGGGACTTTCCTAATAGATGAATTGTCCTGAATGGTTTTTCAAAGTGTATCTTTTGAAATGTAGATTGATAATCAAGCAAAAAATTTATTTTCTGTCTGAAAATTCAGAAAATAAGTCCAAGGGGATGAGGCAAAAGGCAAAATTTTGAAAATTCGACTTAAAATATCCGAGTCTCTAAAACTAACATGAATTTTCAAGGAAGAAGGGGATATTCGAACAGAATACTGAAAATTTTGTCATGATCATCTAAATATGGACGTGCGAGGAAACTAATTTTCATTTCTATAATTATCCATCTACAAAACTAGCAAAAAGTTCAATTTTGGAGGGTTGATATTCGATAAAAGAAATTTAACTGTGCACATTTTCAAAAATTCATAAAATTCCTAGCATGCAGAGAAAATTGCTCAATTTTTTGCCCTCCCCTCACCTTACTTTCATTATTGAGCCAAAACCTGGGCTAACATGACCACTCTCATAGGAAATTTTTAGTCTTCGATTTTTATTATGACTTATTCTTGTATACAAGAATTTTTACCCAGTGTTTCAAAACATGTAAATGCTTCGTGTGTATTTTTCAACTATATATGTACCTACTTATCACCCTTACTGAAAAAATGATAATAACCTTTCTTGTAGAGAATTTGATGCCCTTTAACTTTGTATAGACTTATTTTTCACGTAGAGTACATGGGAGCGGAGATATTTAAAAAAAAAAAAAAAAAAAAATTTGACCTCTCCACCTTTTTCACTCAAAAAAAAGGCTCATCCCTTAAGGCAACAATATTACTTTTCGAATGTGGGAAAAAATCCTCGAAATTTTCCAAGCACAAAATTTTCTCAACCCCGAGACCATTCTCATTTTTATTTACTCTTGGAGGGTAAAACTCCACTCTGAGGGGCTGGATTCAAAAAATGATCAAATTTTTAGATTCAGCGTAAAATTTTACACCATTTTGATAGGTTGCATGCCTACTTCTGAAAGATAATCACAGAGTTGAATTAGGTGTGTGTGTGTGTGGAGGGGAGGGGGGTTGAATACGGTGGTGTTTGTCACGATAACTTTTGATTGTGCCGGTTTTTTTTTATCGGATTTGCGGAGGATTTCGGTTTAATAGAATAATACTAAACAATATTTTAGAGAAGCAGACGGTTACCAGCCATAGGTACAGTACTGAGGCTGTTTTAGTGTCAAAATTGGCTAAAATTGTCCAAAAATTACATTGAAACAGCTTTAACATTCTATTGTACCGGGTGTCTATGAAAAAAATTACATATTTTATTTCCGTAACGATCTGTCTTCATAATCCTGTTGAGTTTGAAAGGTTCGGAGGTAAATCCCAAAACGAATGTGCCAGGTGAGAATTTCGAAAACACCTTTTTTGCCTTAGCCCCATGTTTCCAGCTCGCTTTTTTGGTTACCAAACAATTTTTACGAAATTACACTTTTACGTGTATGGTCTGCAGAGTACATACCGTGTTTTCGTAAAAGAGCAAACAAAACAAGTTGTAAGAATAAGTATATTTTTACGAAAACTATTGCTTCTTCTTTTTATTATTTTTTTTTTCACATACATTAACGCTAAATTATGATGGTAAAGTTTTGCCAACGTGGCTCTGGTTACCTATCTAATCCTATATTAAATCAGACGAGGCGAAAAAAAATTTTTTTGTTTACCAAAAAAAAAAAGAAAATAATTATAAATATCCGTCGAGGTTTTTTTTTCTTTCTTTTATTTTATTTTTTTTTTTCATAAAAATATTTGACTATAATTTTTTATCGTTTGAAAAGCATTAATTTCCGTAGGTACTCACTATGGGTATTATCAATTAATTTTTTATTTTCTCACTTAGGCGATGGCCAAAGAACATAAAGGAAAGTTGGCCTTAGATTCGTTATTAATTATGCCAGTACAAAGGATTCCACGTTACGAACTTTTAATTCAGGTAAATAATTTCGCTTTAGCGCTTTTCTGTTTTCTTTATTTTATTTTATTCATATCTGCGCTGTTTGTGCGCGAATAAGAATATCCGCAGCAGCCCGAGCTATTCGTCGTATTAATAAAGAGATAACATGGGAAAATTCTATTCGAGATAGAGGTTTTTTTTTTCTCCTCTTCTTCTTTTCTTTATCCGCTCAGCTCATCGTGTAATTTCAAACGTTGAAACGTTTTATACGACGAGTACTTCGGAGTCGAGTTGCTCTTTTATTCGCGCATTATTATGTATATAATACGTAGTAACTTAATTTCAACATAGATGGATTGGATCCTTACGAGAAAGTTTGATAAAATATAAGAATTCGCGTTTAATATTGAAATATAGGGCGAATATTCCAATTTAAAGCTGCTTTTTTTGATTAACGACGGTGAATTTTAAATAAACATTAATTATTCGAAAAATTTTCGCATATTAGCGCGAGACGACGTACCGCACCGCGCTCTGTCGCACCATTTTCCATTAGCCTACCTGTGCCTACCTGTACCTACCTGTACCTACCTGTATCTATCTTGCTGCTTATTCGTCGTTTTAAACAAATTACGATATTTTTACTCTTCGATCAATTTAAATTGCTGTACTCGGATATTTTTCTGTGTTTTGTAATTTAACGTTGTTTTGATCTTTTCATTGTCTGTAGTTAAGATCAAACGATGTAAATACACTCGGAAAATTTCAAAGGTTTCGAAAGATATTTTAACAAGATTCACATCGTGGCTGTAGTTCATTCGCCGCGCCGGTGCAAGTATTTTTGCTTTGTTGTCGAGTATATCTACTTGGTTATGATAATTTACGATTTTGTACACGACTGAGAAAATATTGACGCGTAAGGTATCGAAATTTGCTAGGTGGTCTTAAGGTGGGCCGAAGTATTGCTGTTTTGGAAGTTTGCAAACAGTTGGAGAGCCGGCGGGAAGGTATCGTAATAGGTACGAAATTACCCTCAAACTATGTGATACCGATTTCAACCCCGGTAATTCAAAAATGTCTTTATGCAGGTTTTTTAAATAAATATTTTGTTAAGAATGGAAAATTTGGTATAGCGAAATGTACACAGCAGCTCTTTTGTAAAGACCTACTGAAACAAGGGAAATGGCGAAAATTAATTTTGATTGAACTGAGATAAATTTACTTCGCCCATTATCTGGAGGGTTTGCTAAATGAAATTTTTAATGGTGCCAAAATACGAAAAATAACACTATCTAAGTACCTATGAAAAATCAACTAACCAAAAAAAAAAGAAATGTCATTTTTTTTTTCTTTCTTAACGCCATGTCCTGCAACGGAGGCCAGAGGCGTATTGAAGGGATAGTTATTTAAAGAAGGGGGTTTAGTCCAGTTTTGGTCACAAAGGATAGTAGATTTTGAATTTTTTGACGATCATCAGCCAGGACTTCTACAGGATCGTTTGATGTAAGATACAGGATTCTTCTCGGTGATACTTGGGGACATTCGAAGAGTATATGAATTATGGTGATTTGGCATTTGCATGTTGGACATGGGAGGAGAGTTTTTATTCAA
>FIZR01016741.1:0-10108 GCA_900060175.1 Ferrisia virgata
TTTTTTAAGGAGAAAGCGGTTTGTTATAAAAAAAGGTTCTTCGATACGGTATTACTCCCGACATATCCATGTCAACATTTTAACATACACAATGCAAAAAACATTCATAATCATCGTTTATTGTGAATTTTTTATCAGAAACTTCAAATCAAAAACGTTTACTCGGTTCTTTTATTTCTTAGAAAAAAAAAATTACAGAATTATCTATCATCACGAGTTTTTCATCAAAAACTTCTAATCAAACATCAAAAGCTTTTTTATTTTTCAATTTTTTTTATTCTTTCAATTTTTTTTTGTTTTTTAATTTTCCTATTATTTTTTATTTAACTTTTTTCAGTTTTCAATTTTAAAAAATTTTTCACTTATCAATTTTTTAGCCTGATTTTCTATGTCATATCGTCAATGAAAACCAGGCTATTGCAGTCTATCGTCCAATAACAGATCTAGGGGGAGAGGGGATATCAACAAAAACCGTTTTGGAGTCCTAGAAGACTATTGAGATCATTTTTGGCCATATCAGATATTTATTATCCCCCCCTCCCAAGACTAAAATCATTCACTCTGCTCGATATAGACTAAAAACGCTCCAATTCGGTCAATCCTCTTAGTTTGACAGTGGATTAGATAAATATGAGTGAGAATGACCTTGGGTCAAAATTCAATTACGCCCAAATTTGGAGGAGAGAGTGCTGGGGGGGGGGTCAAAAAGGTGAAAATTGTTTCTTTATGCACCAGTTCATAGAGAATCCAGAGTTGTATAACATACCCAAAAATTAACTTTCTAGGTTAATTAGGAGGAGAGACATGTGTTTTTCCCCTTTTTGAGCTTAAAAAAGGGCTGTTTTTCCCCTATCTATTCGTCTAGTTGAGCTAAGAGATTGAAATTTGTTATGTAGGAGCCCTAGATGTACTTTTTGAGGGATTCGACTTTTTAGCTCCATTGAACCCATCAAAAATTGCATAATATATCCAAAAATCACTCTCCCAAGTTATTTAGGAAGGGAGATATGAGGGCTTTCCCCCTAGTTGATCTTGAAGAAAGGTCGTTCCTCGCATATCTCCCCACCAAATTGAAATACGGGTTTTAAATTTGTTGTGTAGATTTAGTAATAGTCTTAATATGCCTTTTGGACGTTTCTACCTTTCATCCCTATTCCACCCCCTCACAATTCCGCAAAACAAGGTTTTTGGACAATTTTTAATATTGTTCGAGATTTCTCTTCCCATATTTCCTCTTCAAATTAAGGTATGAAGCTAAAATTTGGAATAAAGATAGACCTGCTCATTGGGGTCGGTGGGGTAACTAGGATTTTTTTCCGGTGAGCTATAAAATCAATTTCCTCAGACAATATTAAACGCGGGGGGGGGGGGGGGTGAAAAATTTTTTTGAAAATGAATGGGGGGGGGGGGGGGGGGGGGTTGAAACATTTTTTTGAAAATGAATGATTCAAGTAATAACTCTCTGTTTCCTTTCATTATATAAAACCACCAGTTTGGAAATATTTGGGTAATTTACCAAATTCTTTCAAACTTGACGTCATAACAGATGTTTCAACCAACAAATCTTCATCCACTAGGCCAAAGGGTCTGACGAGGGAACGGTCGGACGTGTCCATCACCAATTTGCACAACTGGTTGTCCAGCATGTAGTACCCCGAGCGCTTATATACGCTTAATATTTTATTATTACTCGGCACGGGGCTAATGTTCGCATAGCAGTGTTGCCAACATCAAAAAAGTGACACTATTTGTAATTTTATTATTTTATGTTTAAAAAGAATTAAAATTTGAAGGGTCCTTGATTCAAAAAAATTCAAAATGGTGGCGCAGCTAAGGACTTACAGATTCCCAACTCTATCTGGCCAATTTTGAGGCGGATAGAAAGGGAAGGGATGACATGATTAATAGGGTATTGAATGAGATCAATTTTTTCAATTCAATCTACTCATATTGAAAAAGGCTTCTTTCAGCCTACTTCAAGATCTCACTTATTTGTCGAATATTAAGAGCAAATATTTTTCCACTTTCAGAAATCACTTCATATTTAATAAACAACGAGAAATCCTTTGAATTTTATCATTTCATAAAAAAAATTCCTACCAATGAAATTGAATAATTCTAAATTAGAACCAATCAAATCTCTAGCTCGCCGTCTCAGTAGGTACTCTTATTTTAATAACTCATCAATTTCAATATTATTAAAAAAAGAAAAACCAACAGCACCACTAACACAAACGTAATACCATAAAGAGCCATAAGTACTAAAATAACACACACAAAAGATACCACCATCATATAGATAAATTTTGAACCCCACTAACCTTTCTTATGGTGTAGTGAAAATTTACACTTGCGCTGAAGCATGTCGCCGGTTATCTAGATCACAAAGTGCGAAATCTTCTTATATCAGTGTACCCTGATGCACAATGTAGCCGATGAAGGCGAAACCGGAATGCCTCATAAATTAAATTATATCTACCCCTTTAGAAAGCATATTATCATTTACATACATACCCTTTCGCTCGCAACATCCCTCTCTATTCTATCTCTCTCGTTCTCTTTCGCTACCACTCCACACTTCTCGTTCTTTCTCAACTCACTACAAGCTCATCTTTCAAAACATGCTAACGTTTAGTTACGACTATTTTCAAATCTTCTTCTCGCCCTACGTCCATCCCCTGCTCTGATAGCGGGTCATTCATTGTAGTTGTATGACACCTCCCCCTTCTACATGTTCTTCTCGCATTGCCGCGCGAATAAGTAGGTATTTTTCCAAAAATAGGGACTATAAAACAACGATGGTAATTAATTTTCTTAACTTTTTTCATCGTTTCATTTCACACTACCGTACCGAGAGAGATTTGTTATTGTAGGGTTATTTATTTGGTTCATAAGCGGTTGGTTTATTTTCTTTTAATAAATCTCTTTTCGGGTGTGTTAAGTGGAAAGAGGAGTTCATGTTTTGAGTTGAAAATGGATATTTTTTTTTTGGAACTTTTAATTAACAATTTATAATAATTTCTTAGCAAGGGGAAGACCTTCCAAAATTATTAATATTAAAGTAAATGAGATGCTCTACAAACAATTTTTGTGATTTCTGTTCTCGGCACCTCCTCCCCAAATCTGACATTAATCAGATCACGGCTTATTGACCTACAGTAAATGCGAGGGGGGCGAATACAGACAAAATCCATTTTGAGGACCTAGAAGACCATTACGACCATTTTTAGCCATGTCAGGTATTTATTTTCATTTTATTAAAAATATCCCCCCCCCCCATTGAAAAATTATTAGCTCAGCTCGATACGGACCAAAATCGATCAAATTTAGGGAACAGGTTTCGATTAGCGTGACATTTGATTTTATGGAGTGGGGATGACCTCGGGTCAAAATTCAATTGTACTCCAATTTGAGGGAGGGTGTGCTAAGGGACTAAAATCGCAAAAATTCTTCCTTCTTCAGCTAATAGAAAGAGAATCTAAAGTTGTATCACACACCCAAAAATCACTCTCCTAGGTCAATTAGGAGGGGACATATGAGGATTTTTCCCCTTTTGTAGGGACACTAGATGTGCTTTTCGGGGTCTCGACTTTTCAAAAATATAGTTTTTTACGAGGGTTTTCTCATTTTTTAAAATTTGGTATGTATATTCAGCTGGAGCCCTAGATGTGCCTTTTGGGGGTCTCAATTTTTCGGTCCCAATTCACCCTCCCAGCTTCAAAAATGTGTGTTTTTGGTCGTTTTTTCTAATTTTTTGAGTTTGTTCTTCGCATAACTCCCCTCCAAATCGGGCTTGTAACTAAAAATTAGGAATGTATATATAGTGGGGACCCTATAATGTGCCTTTTAGGGGTTTCGACTTTTTAGCTCATTTGAACCCTTCCTACCCGCAATGTTGATTAGGAAAATTCGTGATGCTTTTTAATCAAGCTAAAAAACTTTCGCGAAGCATTGCTTTTTTTTCTCAAAAGTCCGTGATTTTTCCATTTTTCAGCATTTAATATGTTTTTTTTTCTCCATTAGGAAGCAACCTTCAAAGTTCAAGTTTTACATTTTAGTCGCATACTTATATTTCTTGCCTTGTGGCGCAATCATTTTGCTTTTCTTACATTTATCTTTAAAGTTTCAGATTTTTTTCTATTTTTCTCCTAAAATGACTAAATTTTTTTTTTCTTCCATTGATATTTTTTTCTTCATATAAATGCAACCCTCGGGGTTTACCACTTCAACCACTGAATTGAAAATGCTCTCACGTTCATTTTAAAAATTTTTAATGAAGGACTCATAATACTTAGCTTTTTCAAAATTTATTTTCAAAAAAATTAAAAACTTACAAATTATTAGTCATATTTTTTTGTATTTATTTTTCCATATTTTACGAACCACTGCACCCCCACTCTTGATTTTCATACCACACATACTCGAGAGTATACGCTACTTTTTAGAGTAAGCAGCAAATTCTTATCATCATTAATTTTTTTTCTATGAATTTTCAAAATGAACATCATGTTTGGGTGAAAATAAAATTTCGAAAATAGCACATCTAAGTCCCTTAAACTTTTTGGGTATGCTAACCATTACACATGTGAGTATCATGAGTTGCCCTATCAACAGTATAAGGATGGTGAGGTCCATGTGGAACACCCTGTACATGTATTATCGTAAAACCTCACAAATTACTCCAATTCGTTCTGTTTCGTTTCAGTTTTTTATTGTACACCAATATTCAAGTATAAATGAAACTACACCGCAAAAAGTACCTACATCCCTATGTTCTTCTTCTACTAGGATTTTTCTTCTAAGATTCGTTCCATTTAAATGAAAAAATTTTACTGCTTCGTCATTCATTGCAAATACGACGACGCGACTTGAGTAATTTTCACGATATTCTCAGAAAGTAAGTAAAGTACATGCACATAAACGACCAACTATCTTAATCATAATAGTACACCGAAAAATCCTCTCATCTTAGCTAAAATTACAAAAAAGAAATAGCACGAGGAGGAGCAACAGAAATAAAAACATAGACTTCATTTTCTCAAATAGATGTAAAATATTAACAACTGGCAAACAATGAAACATTCGCTAGAACTCCCCCCTACCTCTCACTCTTTTTCACTCTACCAGCAAAAATAACCCGACGTACATAACGTACACTATAAGAAAAATGAAGTAATGTGAAAAAAAAACAAAGAAACAATATATATGTATACGACGACTTCGAGGACGTTAAAAAGAATAAATAAAATAGCAGGCGTACTAAATATCCAAATCGTTATTACTTCAATTATATATAGTTCAGATATACCGCAAATGCACACACAGACACACCAAACCGTCCTCCCTCCCCCCCCCCTCGATAATACATTAAACCTCGATTCTTTCATTCTTTACAATTCGTACAATACACACACAATACACTCGAAGAAAGGGAAAAAACTGCACATACACCAAGACACCACCTCGGCCCGTGCGAATAGAGACGAAGATGGTAAAAAAAAAATCCTTTAGTCAAAGGAGAAAACGAAAGGGAAAAAAATAAAAAATAAAAAGCTCCGTTTCGTTAGAATAAAAATTTCAGCTTTCTTCATTTTTTTCCTTACTTTTTTTTATGGTTTCCTTTCCGCGAGAAGAAACCGCTCTCTATTCTTTTTTCTTTTATTTATTTTATTTTATTTTTTTTTTTCATTTTACTCGTCGACTTCTTTTATTTTTGATTCATATTTTAAAATTGTTCTACGAAATATTCTTTATATATATATTTTTTTTCGTTTCGACCATTTTTGCATCCGAGAGTGCGAATCGTAGCAGACAGTTTTAGTGGAAAATTATGTTAATGTATGAAAGAAAAAGTGGCGGTGTGTATTTTCGCTTCTTCTTTTTTTTTCTCCTCTGCGCTCCGCTCCCAGCCCGTGGCCCGTGGCCCTTTCTCTAGCGTTTGTATCGCGATCTCCGGAAAATACGTATTTCATCGAGAACGGCATCTTGTTGGTTGCGGGTTGGGGTTACGCGAATTATCGGATGGGGTTCTTTTTCGATTCTTTTATTGTACCGTGTATCCAATCATAGTCCTTGAATTTTCAATCCACCCCTTCCCCTTCCAATTACTGTATGTTTTAAGCATTTTACTAGGTGCTAGTATTTTTTTTTTTTTTTTTTTTTTTTTTTTTTTTTGGAATCAATCAAAAGTATAGTAATGTTAGAAATTATGGGCTAACCTGACATTTCAATATTTTTCCAAATATGCCAATTTACTGATATTTCAGTTTTTTAGCCTCATTTTCCACGCCATTATCATGGAGTATAGCCCTACAGCGGATGGGGGAGGAGGGATATCGATGAAATCCATTTGGGGATCCTAAAAGACCACTGAAACTATTTCCAGCCACGTCTGATACGTACTCCATTTTATTTCTAAATTAAAAATTATTTGCTCAGCTCGATAGCGACTCAAATCGGTCAAATTTGGGAAGTAGACTTCGCGTAGTGACGGAGTTCATATATTTGAGTGAGGATGACTTTGAGTCCCAATTCAGTTGTGTCCAAATTTAGGAGGAGAGGGGCTAGGGGGATAAAATGATGAAAATAGTTTTTTTTCCAACAAATCGATATTTAACTAAATGTTGTGCAACATATTCAAATGGGAGTTTCTCCCTTTTTTTTCAACATGGAAAATCAGCTCTTCTACTCATTATATCCCCTCCAAATTGAGTTGGTAGGTTGAAATTTGGCATGTACATTGAGTACGGGACCTTTTGGGGGTTTTTTGAGGTTTTTCTCATTTTTTGAGTATGTTCCACACTCATTCCCCTATCAAATTGAATTATAGGATTGAAATTTGGTATGCAGGGTGTTTCGTCTCAATAGTACCCCCTTCATACCACAAGTAGAGCAACACAAGTTGGACTCATGTAGCATAGATTGACTATCCAAAACATTGCAGGGGCTGTGCTATAGGCCTTTAAATTTTTCAACTTCTAGAAATTTGGAGCAATTTTTAAAAAATTCTAATTAATGAACTAAAAATGGTAGAAATTTTCAGTTTACGCTAGAGTGGGCAAATACAATGTAATATTTTTGGTAAAAAAATTAGGAACAATAAATGGTATGGTTCGTAAAATACGACGAATTTAATGTAAAAAGATGATTGAAAAATTGGAAAATTTTCTAAATTTTTGTTTATAACTTTTTAAAAAGCTGTTTTCAGTACTCAATTAAAAAATTTTTCTAGAAGTAACAAGGTACCCTCCAGCACTTGGCATAATTAAATTTTTCCCAACTTGTTTAGATATGTTGGTAAAAAAATAGTTTCGTTAAAATTTTTCCCCTTTCTCGAAGCAAAAAATTTTGATGAAACATAAATTTCGGCAAAAAACGTTACTTTATTAAAACAGTTGTTCGATTTTGATATTTTTTTTCTCTAAATGAATTGAATTTTTCAATAAAAAGAGCTTTTTATTGAAATTTTTATTTCTATGCAAATTTTTTTTTAGAAAAATGGGAAAAAATTGCAACAAAATAATTTGTTTTTAACATTTCAAAGCAAGTTGGGGAAAATTTAGGTATGCCACTAATCCAAGCCAATCTCTTTTCGGGGTTAAAAGGTCAGCAGGGACATTTGGAGGTCCTTAAGCACACCGCAGTAGAAACTCAAAATTTTTGGCGTCATAATTTTTGTAAAAAATTGATTTGAAATCAAAATCAGATGACTTAAATATAATAAAAAATTTTATTTTGCTTTTTTTTATTATTTTTTTTATAACTCTTATATCTACGTTTTCGTACACTCGTTCGCTTAAAATTTACAAAAACAAAGGAACTAAATACCTTCTTACTCATAGATCAGCTTTGCAATCATAAAAAGATCCAAATGATTTCGTTGTATCCTGTTTGGTTTAAATAATTCATAACTTGAAAAATAAGTGTGGTAGGGACCTGAAAGAGAAAACCATTTTGAAAGACCAAACTCACGACTATGCTTTCGATGCATAATATTGGCATGTTACTTGAAACTTTTTAAAAATATTACGAAAAAAAAATTTTGCAAGATTTTTTTTTACATTAAAGTCTGAGTTATTCTTCTTCTAATCATCCAATCATTATTTTCTTGATCTCAAATTATTTGCCAAATTTTCCTCTACAAATTAAGACCAACAGGGAAAAATTTACTCTTTTCATTCAAAGTTACAATCAAAATTCTAGAGAACCTCGTTGCAAAACTTATTACTTGAAATGAAAAATTTATCTTCCATACAGCAGCAATGAATCTCCAGATAGGAAGGCAATCATCATAACGCACACGCACAAGGACTGATATAACATCCCCTTAATATTATTGTCCACTCCCGAAACTCCCTGTATAACAGACTGTAGACCTACAATTGAATGGGGGGGGGGGGAATCAATAAAATCTGTGTTAGGCTCTTAAGCAGCATCAATATCATTTTTGGGCACGCTATTTCTATCTTGTCTGGACTGAAATCATTTGCTTCGCTCCGTTCCGACCATAATCGCTCAATATCGATAATTCGGCTTATATTAAAATCGGCTTCGAATTAAATACATTGAAGAGAAGGAGGTCTTTGGGTCAAAACTGAGATATTTCCAAATTTGATAAGGAGGAAAGGTGATGCTAAGGGGCAAAACTTACAAAAACCTGTTCGTATTCAATCCAATCGTACAAAATATACAAAAATCAGCTTCGCACGTCATTTAGGTGAAATATTGATGGTTTTTTTACCTTTTTGACCTTGAAAATAGGCGATACTTGACTATTAAGCCATAAATGCAAGTTCGCAATGTATGAGTACAGCTTTGCTCGACGAATATCTCCGTTATAGTTATTAGTTACGTCATAGCACACACTTCAAATATTTGCATGACAGGCGGCTAGATAAGAAATGTACACATTCGAAGTACATTTTTACGAGGAGCTTTTGGCATGCATGCATATTTTCACATTCGTATCGAGTGACCTATCATTATTGACCTTCATACAGTGCGATCCCAACCCTCTCCATCTACACGTAAGCCTACGTAGCAGATTCACCACGCATGAATATCTAGTTGTAGCTCGTATCCGACTGAATATCAACACTAAATAGCAAGAGGGAAAAAAACCATGACGCAAGTGTTAGGTAACGAAGTGCTTTCAAATCTCAAAACCAACGCACTAACCTAACCTAAGCAATAACTCTTCTATTTCACGACTCATACCCATACTTAATCATTATTAAAAGTGGCATGTTGAAAAAACAGATCGTCACCAAATACCTGTGTACCATAGGTTGGAGGGAAGGGATAGGTTGCAACAAGTGGTTAACTTCAAGTTGAAAATCTGCCGCACAAAATTTTAAATCCGTAGTTCAAAAGGGGGTAATGATGAAATCTTCAAAGTAAGATCATTAGCCTATTTTCTGAAAAATCATAGTTTTACTCCATTTACACTCCATCAAAGGTAGATACAACTCTGGTCATTATGCGCTTTGAGGTTTTGCATCTTTGCAGCCTCATTTCCATTCGATTTGAGATCAATTTAGCCCTCTATATATATTTTCAATTTAAAAAAAAAGACATCGCTGAATAAAAGCACATCCAAGACGAAATTTCAACTCCCTAATCAATTTAAATAGGAAATATGCGAGGAACAAACTCAAAAAATAAGAAAATCTGGCCAAAAAATTACATTTTTGAGGATGAAAGGAGGTGCAATGAGGCTGAAAAGTCAAGACCTACAAAAAACGCATCTAGAGTCCTTCCTAAAAATACATACCTAATTTTAAAATTCTTAGCTCAATTTGGAGAGGAGATAGAGGAAGAACAGCTCGTTTTCAAGGTCAAAAGGGGCACAACCCCTCATATCCTCCCTCCTAACTGACCTAGAAGGTTGATTTTGGGATATATGGCGCAACATTGAATTATCTATCGATTGGCTTTTAAAAAATAACAATTTTTGCATCCTTGACCCCTCAGCACCCCTTCCCCCAAATTTGAGTATGACTGAATATTGACCCAAGGTCCCCCCTCCTCCTCATATATATCTAATCCGTCACCAAACTGAGCCTATTGACCAAATTGGAGCGATTTTGGTTAATATCGAGCAGAGTAA
>FIZR01016742.1:0-12340 GCA_900060175.1 Ferrisia virgata
CAATCGTCAGGTCGAAAATATGTCAATTTATCAATGTGACCATCGATTTGAAACACATTTATGTGGATTTATTAATTTTTGTGTCAATGACCAAGAAAAAAGTAAAAAATGGGGTTTTTGGGTAATTTTTCTAGGGGGCAAAAATTATTCTAGGGGGGGGGCAACGCCCCCTCTTGCCCCCTTCCGACTACGGACCTGTACCAAAGTATGCAAAAAGTATTGCAGGGTTTCTCCCAGTGATAAAAATTATTTAAAATGTAATTCGCTGTTAAACAAATTGCTTGCTACTTTTAATTGGTTAAATAGAAAGAATATACCTTTTACCTTTTACCAATCAATATGATTTTTTTACTCATTGATGGATAATTTCTGACGGGGTGTTGAGATTGAGAATCACTACATTGTTGCGGTTTTGCCTATTTCGTGAATTAGGCGGACGACTCGAATTATATTGGGCGGAAAATATCTAAACCTATGAACCTCCCCCCCCCTCACTTATACATTACTAATACCTCGAATATTTCAATTCAAGTTGTTAAAAATTCCAAACCTTCAGATCATTTCGATTTCGTGTTAATAATCTTCCTAAAATATTGTTTTTGTATTTTTCAGAAGAACTAATCATCCAAAATGGACGCAATCAAGAAGAAAATGCAGGCTATGAAGCTAGAGAAGGATAACGCGATGGATCGCGCCCTTCTCTGCGAACAGCAAGCTAGAGATGCAAATCTTCGTGCTGAAAAGGCAGAAGAAGAGGCTCGTGCCTTACAAAAGAAAATTCAAACTATTGAAAATGAATTGGACCAGACGCAAGAACAATTGATGCAAGTCAATGCCAAGTTGGAAGAAAAAAATAAGGCTTTGCAAACAGTGAGTACCTAACTACCTACTTTAAGTGGAATACGTAATAAAACTTTCAATAGCCCCTTCAAATCGATGCTATGATTTTTTTAATGGCATGCATTGAGAAGGTGTAGGTAATTGTCTAATGGTAAAGTGAAGCTTGTTTGGAATCACGGTGCGGGATAACTATTATATTCATTTACCTATAGTTTTTACCATCTATGTACATTCCATGTTCAAAAATTTACAGGGAATTCCAGAAATGCTACGTAATCTGGATTTTATAGTTTAATATTGATAAATAATACTCTAATTATAATCTACTCAAAATTATTTAACCTTAAATAATGGCACGTTCGATGGTTCGAGTGTTGGTGTGTGTTTATTAAGTAAATACTGAGATAAAGAAATTATTGTCATAAGGTGATGGAAATGTGCAGTATCGTGAATTATGCGACTGATAGTCTATTACAAACGCATAACATACTTACGTTCAACAAACATATTTGATATGGTGTGCGAATTTCGTATACATCGTGTTATTATGAAAAAATTAGCACCTATTTATTGGTAATGAAACTGATAGCAAAGAAAATTTAAAACTGTAGAAAATGAATAAAGTCACGTTTGATTGATTTAAGAATTACATATGCGTATACATGCACTTATATGTTAGTTATTATGATTTTGAATGCTTGATGAAATCAAAATTTACAGCCATTTCTATTTGCCATAGGTATTCATATCTACCTTGAACCATAATAAATAGGTATTTCACTTTTTCTTTTTAATTTCAAACCGAAATCAAAAATAGAGGACAGCACTGAAATAAATGATATTCAAGCATTTATGAAGTCCGCGAATAAACTACTCTAAATTTTTTTTTCCATCGATTAGAATATTATCTGTACTTTTATTTTCAAAATCCAAATTTTGGAAAATGAATTTTTTGATTATTTTTTATTGAAATAAAATCTTTAGTATAAACAGAAGGGGAAAAGCCATAAAAATTTCGTGCAATATGTTTGAATGTACAAAATAAACCTTAGAATACAAACAAATACAAATATGACTGTATTCTTGCACCTAATTTTTCAGCAATGGTGCAAAGAAGTACCTAATAGTTATATGTTTACAAAGACAAACATTACATGATTCGTTTATTTATGTACCTACCTAGTGTAGTTGTACGCAAAATGCTTAATTTTAAACTTCTTCATTTTAAAAAAATTCATGAGTTAAGTACTTAGATTTAAACTTTGAAAATTAAGCATGACATTATGTAGCAAGAAAATCATCTTCAACTTTCACTTTTTAGAATTTTTGAGAAGAGAATCTGAATTATTGTTTCAATTTTTAATCGTTTAGAATTCTAATAAAACATTGAGTGAATTCAAGTTGAAAAGCAAGCACTAATGAAAGTCATGAGTATGACGCATAGTCCTCGTTCGTTACCATTTAAGGAATTAATACCTGCATATAATGTAACTATTATCGCCTCTGGATAAAATATAGGTACATAAATGTAATGACATGGTGCTAACTGATGAGATTGAGAACGGTCGCCATGAACGGTTCAACTAACGCGGGCCAAAGATTTTTATCTGTGTACTTTGATCGATCAGATACAAATTTTTTTTTCTATTCCAGTACCTATACTAGTCTAACATGTTATATTTTTGATGAATTTTCAATGAATTTAAAAAAAGCAATAATCATATTGATTCTCGTACAGGGTTCAATTCAGATTTCCATTATTATCATCTGTACTTTGATAGATGTATGTACTCAAACGAGAACTTGTTGAGAGTAAGACTCTTCTAATTTCTTAAATAATTCTTAACAAATACTTAAAATGCCCTTATTTAATTTATTTAGGCATTTTTAACATTTCTACGGATCTGAAATTGACTTGGTTTTTTATTTATCAAAGGAAACAAATCGAAAATTCTATCATGAAATTAACTAGCTGACCCCTCTGAAAGCAATTCAATTTCAAAAGTATCTTGTGCTTTTAAGCAAAATTTTTAAGCATTTACAAAATGAAGTACCTATTTCCTGTGGCAAGAACATGTAACGTTATACGTTTATATTTAGAAAATAATAAAATAGCGCGAAGAAATACTAAAATAACGCAGCTACATCGTGGTGGTTTATTCATCTGGGCAGTAGCCAATTGTTTTCAAGCGGAGTATGCCGTATAATTTCTAAATTTATTACGTCACTGATCAGACTGTTTCTGTGTAAATTAATATGATGTATATTGGATGCTGCGAAGGAAAGAGTAGATCAATCGTGATGAATTCTTCGCGTACATCAAACATTTCTGATGCAGTAAAAAGTTATAATAATGTTAATGTAACGTTTTAAAATCGGGTTGTGCGTGAAATTCTTAAAAAATTTATAAAATATAGATATTTTTGATGAAATAATTTCACAATTTTTTTTCGTTATCAATGTTATCAGTGTAAACAAAAATCATATGACTTATAATGATTGCTAGATGGCGCTGATTGTCAACGTCACTTATTATCAACCAATAACATTGCAGTATGATCAATCGCCCTAAATGGTTATCAGTGGACACTTGAACAGTGAAAACAAGACGTGAATAATATTTTGATTTTTGAAATAATTATTTCAATTACAATTTTCAAAAAATGTCTGATCAGTATGGCAGATGACAAACGATATGGAACTTCAGTAAATGAAGGAAAACAGCCCTGCCGACCTTCAAAAAAATCTACGAGTAAAAGAAGAACATTTAATATTGCTACAGACAACAGGTCGGTAATAGATCGGACTAATAAACCCTCTACTTCAAAAGTACTGCCAATTCAAGAGCGAACTGTAATTGGGCAAGAAGCTAGTCCGAAGAAATATGACAATCGTGTAGAAATTGCGGAAGTAAAAAATACATCCGTGAAAAATACATCATTAAAAAACACCATTGAATTTTCTGAAAACGTCCGCTCGGAAGCAGATGGAAGTGAAGACAGTACTTTTCCAGATATTGAAACTGAAGAATTATCCAAACTTCGATGCCCCAGCGAAAGAACAGAGATTATAGCTGAAAGAGAAAAAAGAAGAAGACAACGATGTGCAGATTATCCGGGACTAGCCTTTGGGTCATCTATATTTAGTTCTGATACTTTGATGAAATTTAGTGTGATAAAAAATGAATTACACAACATACTCAATTCTCAATTAAAAAGGGTTAGTAAACGTTTCGCGGTTACTGGTAACTGTTTCTAAGAAACTGAATAATTTTATAACTTTCAACTTCTTAAATTAGTCACTTAAACAATTTTATGAATTTTTAACATTTGCAAAGTAGGTTATCTTCTCAAAATAACTTGCATTGAAAAACATTTTAAATTATGAGAAAAAACTTTTTAAGCAACGATAAATCATTTCAGTTTCAAAATTATTATTTTAAACTATCTGAATTTGTTTATTAGAGACTGACTGAATTTTCGAACTCGCAAATAGTTTCATTTTTAAACAGAGAAATATTGTTCATAAATATCAATTACGTACTTCTTTGTTCTTGTCCTATTATTGTTACGCATTAATTAGATTTACCTACATTTTTGTAAATATCTGTACGCCATTTATTTTTAGTTGTATTTTTACAGCTGCAAATTTTTCTAGTAAAGTAAAAATCATGATAGTTAAAAAATTGTCAAGTGTAGAGTTATTTTTAAATTGAAAAGTAGGGTTGTAGAAATGTTGATAATTGATATCCATATTCATCAAAAAATATTTAATTGATTTTTTCCTTTGCATTTTTAAAAAAATTTAAGTATAAACTGGATTTATTCTCTAATTTTGTATACCTAGTTTCAGTTTTTGAAAATCTATACTAAATGATTGTATACTTACACGTTTAGTATTGAGATACGTTTAAAACAAAAATTATTCTCAGAAAACTAAACATTTAAAATTTTTTTTCCTGTACAATGATTATTTTATTTGAAAAATGGGTGGTAAGAAATTTTTTTCAAAGACCTTGGTGTGTTCAACATGAAAATTTAATTCATAAAGAAAATATTACTGCTTTTCTCTTAGTAATCTCTACGATACTTTTATGTTAAGATATTTATGTAATTTGTAAGTTTGTATTTTCTATTTACTTAGTTATTACTGATATTTTATTTATAACATTGGGTAGCAACTATCATAATTATGATTTTAGGTGCTGCTTAAGGTTCTCGTCGTCAACTACTCTTAAAATTTGTGGGGGAAAATGGGGGGGGGGAGCGGATAGGAAGAATTTGATAAAAAGCTGAGTGAATTACTATATTACTGTGATGAATTTTGATGTATTCTCTTTGCCTTCAACAAACGCAACTGTTGGAGGTAAAAAAAATACACCATTTAATTTTTTCACTTTTTTCTGTATCTCCAGTCTTCTGTCGATTTATCAATCCTTCTCGCTCTCCTCAAATCTCTTCAAAGAAAATGAAACTAGTGATGTATTTGAATATTTTTTAGTAAAAAAAAAAAAAAAAAAAAAAAGTATCGGTCGTCGCGGTATTTTAATCAATATGCTCATCGCCTTCGTAATAGTTAGGTGTTATCCTACTTGTTGATAATCTGTTGCTGAATAATTGCGTGGTTACGTCATTGTTGAACGGTTCCGGAGTTCGATGTTGCGCTTCAACACGAGTTCCACTGCGATCATTACGTGCAACAAAAGCTGAAAGTTTATAGTATACGTTTGATTACTCTTCGTTGACTCTTCTGTCTTCATCAGTGTTAGTGTATTTCGTACTGGTTGTCGGTCGGTTTGTTGAAAAAGTGTTCTATCGATTCGGTTTAGAATCCTGCATGAGTGCTTGCTAAATACTTGCAGATTGTTACTGTAGTTGTGTTTGTTTGTATGATGTGTGCGGTCTGTGGCTTGCGGTCATCAAGTTTCTAGTTTTTGTGTTGAGTTTGGTGTCCACCATCTTGCTAGCGGTCGGCTTACGTGTGATATCATATTAATTTTCGGTTTTTCGTTTTAAGTGTTCATTGTAAAATTATTAAAATGACGACAACAATGCAGCAAGGCACATTACTTGATGTATTAAAGAAGAAAATGAGGCAAACTAAAGAAGAAATGGAAAAGTACAAAGACGAATGCGAGGAATTTCATAAAAGACTTCAACTAGAAATTATGCGCCGGGAAGAAGTACGTTTTTATTATGCTTCAAACTATTATCTATGAGTTTTCATTTAATTCTTTTGTAATAATATTCCTCGGGGGTTCGCCCATTAAGGTATAGTTTTCACATTTTTATTCGATTCTCTTCTCCGGTGTTACTTATAAACAGTGTGTTTATGTGTAATTTCAAGGTATATTTTCGTATTTCATCTAATACCGGAATTTTTCATTTGGTCATTTTCGATGATTAATGTTTCTACACGTTATATTTAAAGTATTCGATAACACCCACGTTGGTTTTTAAACCAAGTTTTTCTAAATGTTCTTTATCTGCATGTACCGGTTACGCGCCGGGAAAATGTTATTTCAACGATCGGTCTCTGATCTAAATCCTGAAATATTCTCGTGTTGGCTTGAAGAAATCGGCTAATTTCAAAGATTTAATTATGATTTTCGTTATTATGAAATGGATGAAAAGAATTTTATGTATTACCATATTTTTACTCGTAACAAATCTTTGAAGGATTAGGATGCAGGTTATCAAAACAATGCTATCGTTTTGTATATACAATTGGTTACATGTGATGTACTTTCGTTGTATTTACTTTCATATCGTTCAATGAGCAGATAACCTCATCCGGTACTTATAAAAAATCATTACAAATTTACTACATTATTATTTCACGTATTGAGAGGAAATGGTAATGAGATCACAGCAGGCATAATAAAAAATTATACATATTCTTATACGGTTTTACTTTAATTTTCATTCATTACATTACTGAACTGTCTCTGTGATAACTGTTTAAGTATAACATCTAGGTTAGTGATATTAAGCATAAAAATCAACTTGTGTTAATTAGAGGTATCGTTACCTCGAACAAAATTGAAGAAAATCAATTAAAATGAAGGGGACGTTTTGGAGTGTACCATGAAATTATTTTTCTCTATTGAAAATGAAAAATTTGTCTTTTCAAAAATTAACCAATTTAGAAGTGTATAGGTAACTACCACGTAAAAAATGATATATATATGATACTTATGATATAACTTTTTTTCTATTCGTCATGTGTGTTTGTTACGCAACCTTTTCTATTTATGCAGAAAAAAAGTGAACTACCTCAGTAGATTAGTCATTGCTGGTGGCTAAATCACATTTATATTCTAATAAGTAACTTTACATGATAGAAAACCTGGTAATAACATCATGAATAATTGACAATTTTATAAATATACTTTAAAATTTGCAAAGGGAAGTTAATGGGCACGATGAAAGTAAAACGCACCTTTGTAATGGAACCTCTATTGAAGTGTACTTTTTTTTCGTTGACGAGGTTTTGAATGAAGTATCGAAAATGAATGGAAATTATGCAAGGAGTTGTCTTTACATTCTCACGTGTAAAATTGAATTTGGTTAGCTTTTTTTTTTTTGATAACTATGTCAATACTTGGATATTTGGCCATAGCATAGGCGTGTTAGTAAAATGAAACATGTAGTAGCTCAAATACATACGTATAATATGTATTGGATATATTCGGAGTAGTTCGCGCGCGAACAATCGTCAATTGTATTTGCCATGTAAAGGTTAAAGGTATGAGCACAACTATGGTGTGAAATAAATCGAGTTGAATCTCGTTTAACGATTTAACAATTTGTTTGGTATAATAGTTTTAAGGTGGAGTATCCTGTTATTAGAGAGAGGCATTGGCCGCGACTGCTTTACTTTGACGTACGTTCGAAGGTACAGTTCTGGTGTTTTGTTGGAAATTGTAGTTCGAATGAATAATATATTATTTTAATTGATTTGCGGATGGCGAGAATGGTATTCGAAAAATTGAACACTTTTGCTTTTATTTCACTTCATGAGCGCATATTTTTTCCGTCTCAGAACCACGTGCAAGGTCTTTGAACTAAGAAAGAAGAATTCTTAAAGATATCTGTGGAATATACATTATAATTAGTTTAATTAGGTATTGCGTAGCGACGATGAACCGAGTAGTAGTACCTATTTTAGTACCTTGTCGAGGTTTTGCTATATGAAACGGCGGTAGAGTAATTTTTTATGCTTAATACTTCTCCATGATTTTGATTCAATCATATTATGATCGTTGTCACGTTGCATAAAACACCGTCACAATGCATCTCCTACCCATCATTTTATAATCTTACCATCGATATTTCTCTGTTTTTTAATGATACTTGTGAGTGACGGATGATGGGTTAATTTCAATTTCCAATATTGATTTTGTGGTATGTACTCGTTTGTTTATAGGCTGAAAGTGAAGTCGCAGCATTGAATCGTCGTATTCAATTGCTCGAAGAAGATTTAGAAAGATCAGAAGAACGACTCGCCACTGCTACTGCTAAACTCGCCGAAGCATCCCAAGCAGCTGACGAGTCAGAGCGGTAAGTTTTTTATGAAAAATTTCTTTTTCGCTTCTACATACCTTATAGTTTCATCATAATGTGTTTGAGAGTATTCTTTGAATCAGTGTGTGAGAAGTGTTTCGGTGGCCGTTGAAAAAAAAAATTTATATAGGGATTTATTGAGAATTTTACGAGGTGTTTATTTCAGGCAAAACTGTTTTAATTTTTATTGTTATTTTTAATTAAGTACCGATTACATGTACAGTATTTATTATTACTTATGTTAGTTTTGTAATCAGATACAGTTTAGATATGTAGGTTTAGTGTTAGTTTTTTTGTTATTACGATCGAGGAACGAAAAGAACAGGTAAATTGTGATGGTTTTTCATGCGTAATCTAACGTTTTGTTTTAACAAACGACTCGAGAGTGACGTTTATCATAATAACTATTTCGATTGTTAGGTATTTCACTAATAAAAAAGAAAAAACCTGGGGTTCACTGTAAGCAACAATTGAACTTGAATACAACTCTTTTTTTCTGGCACAAATCGACGAAATCGACTTACTTTAATCGAAAATTCTCCGTATCTGTTCGAACTGACAGATTATAGTAATTAGCGATTTCCGTTACCGTTCGATTATCCAACTAGGTAATTTTTTTTCAGTTGTTAAATTGATTCACGAAGAATTGAATTTGAAATTTTCTTTTTGTGGCATGGCGAATAACGTGCTAAATTGGCAATGCAACGAAATAATTTTTAAAAAAAAGTACGATTTTAATCGTGGCTGTTACTTTGAATGGGTTAGGGAGGGTTCAGTCGGGCTAAGAAGTTGAGAACCCCAAGAGGCACATCTAGGAACCTTACTAAATCTACTTACCAAATTTCAACTTCCTAGGTCAATTGGGAGGGGAGTTATGAAAGGAACAAACTTAAAAAGTAACAAAAACCCGTTACAAAACCACATTTTCCGTGCTATGAGGAGGTGCAACAAGGCTGAAAAGCCTAGACCCCCGAGTGCACACCTAGGAACCTTACTAAATGTACATAGCAAATTTTAATTTTCTAGCTTAATTTGGAGGAGAATTATGCGAGGAACAAACTCGAAATATAGGAAAACTCCCCCAAAAACCAAATTTTCGGAGCCGTAAACAGGCACAATGGGGCTGCAAAGTCGAAACCCTTAAAAAGCACATTTATAGTCCCTATCAAATCTACCAAATTTAAACTTCCTACATCAATTTGGAGGAGAGATAGGGAAGGAACAGCACTTTTCCAAGATCAAAAAGGAGAAAACGGAAATCCTCCGTTACATAACTTTGTACTGTCTATCGACTGGCTTATAGAGGGATAATTTTCGTGATTTTACCCTCCCAGCACTCCTTCTCCCAAATTTGGGCAAAACTGAATTTTGATCCGGCATCATCCCCACTTCAGAGTCTCAAATTCGCCGCTAATCGAAGCCTATTTCCGAAATTTAATCGATTACGGTCGGTATCGGGTTGAGCAAATAAATTTTAGTTTTGGGAGAAAAATAAATAAATATCTGTCATGGCCGAAAATGGTCGTGATGGTCTTTTAGGGTTTCAAAACGGACTTTGTTGATATTCCCGCTCTCACCCGCTGTAGGTTTTTAGAATGTAATAGCCTCGTTTTCATTTTACAATATGACATGGTAATTAAGGTAAAATTGAATTTGGAAGAGTGGAGCCATTTTCAAGAAGGTTTCAACCAACAAAAGTTGTGATTATCGCTCATTACGTTGTCGTAAAAGTGTTTTAATGCAGCTTTTTTCAGAAGTTGATAATTTTTTACACTTGTTTTGCGTTTTGCAATCGTTCTTTGGAATTTTTTTAATATTTTGTGAGCAAATTTTTCATAGTAAAATTTTCTTTGAAAGTATTCTGTTTCAGGGTGTCTATTTGATTCCGGTACCCCCTTGGGAATTTTTTTCACATCGTGCGAAATTTTTCTGAAATACTTTTTTTTTAATTTTAGATTAAAATAATAAAAAAATACAAAAAAAGTAATTCATCTTCTTCATAAAAAAGTACAAAAGCGAGAGAAAAAAGTATTTTAATTTGAAAACAGTCACCAACTTCTATTTTCACTCCATTCAGAAGTACCAACTTACATGTTGTGAGAAAAATTCCCATGGGAGTACCAAAATCAAATAGACACCCTGTATACCTAATTGTTTCATTTTCAAGTTTTTTTTTCTACTGCTGAAGGTTGAAAATAGTGGACGAATACTGTCTAAAAGAACTCGAATTTTCGATACAAACATCTAGCACCTAAAAATTATTCATCACCTGCATCATTTTTATTTTTACTCGGATTTTTTTGAAAAATAATCCCAACTTTTCTTCGTATTCATTACGAAAACACAATGAACGTACTTAATGAGTATACGTAGCAGTAGTATAGAAAATTGTAAAAAAAATTAATTCTTAAATCAATCGACAAAAAATCAAAAATTTTACTATACGTAAGTAAATCTCAGGATTGACGCCTCTAAAACCATTTTTAAAAAGAGAGACCAAGTTAAATTTTTCGTCCTTTTTTGATCTTGAAGAATGAATTGTCCTCCACAACCTACTCGAATGACCTCTGTTTATTTCTGATTGAGTACAAGAATTACTCACCATTGATTTTAGAGCCTACCCTAATTAACCCAGGTGGCTGAAACTGATATGTAGATTTTAAGTTTAAGGTGTGCCTTCAGCAGAACTTCCTTTTTTTTGATAAATTACCTAAAATAATGTGAACCAGAATATTAAAATGAAAGTACTTATGATTACGAAATATTGTCGATTCTCATTTGATGAAAAAAAATATCAAAAATTGGATTATAAATTTCAAAAAAATAGAATGAATTGATAAAATGTCTACATTCTTAGGCGTTGTGCCGGTATTGTTGGACAAGTGGCGATGAGATGGGAGTTATAAAAAAACAGATATACTAATTAAAACCGACGAGTAGACAAGCAACTTAAAAAGTTACGGGTAATTGGTCCTTGAAGTGCAATTGTACGTGCTGGTCCATCAGCATGTTCATACACGTAATATAACGTCACTCTTGATTGATTGGTACGCGTGTATACGTAACTGCGATTTTGTTTTGTTTTCTTTTTTATGTATATTTTATTTTTTCTGTATTAATTAATTGATAAGATAAGTATCGCTACGTTTCCTCAGTCGATGTGAGTATTTACTTGTTGAAGCTGCGAATGGCTGATAAAAAATACTGGATGATCGTTGTTCAAAAGTATGATTATTTCTAGTATGTAGATAGGGACCGAAATGGTGGTTGAGATGAATTATGAAACAATGACGTTGACGTTTGACAATTCAATAACGATATTTTATAATTAAGACGCGTTAAAGGATAAAAATTGGTCACGGAATCTTGACCTCGTATGGTTCAGATTTAGCGCTATGTCTGATAATATGTAATTTTTCTGAAGTTGTTTGTTTCTTCCTGCTGCTAGTAATTTTTAATGCTTCTATATATTCGTGATATTGTGAATTTTAAAAATATGTTTGTTAGGAAACAATGTTTTAAGGTATGAAAAAAGTGATGGAGTGTGATACGTTGACGGGAGGATGAGAGCAGAAAACCTGCAGTTCAGTTGAAAAAACAGCGAAAAAAAAGAAATATTTTACTTCAGCTAAATTTGTAAACTTCATCTTTTCGCAAAACTTTGATACTTTTTCTTTTGTTCGAGCAAATGTTTAAAATTTTTTAATTTTTTTCAAAATAATTGAACAAATTTTTAGGGTATAGTTTACTCCAGTTATCAATAAAAATTTTTAGCATTTTCATGAGAAATATACAAAACTGTAATGAATATATTTTGATCGAGCTTGTTTTATTTTACTTCTACAATCCTAGTTGATGAAGCGCTTTCGATTTTTTTTTTTTTTTTTTTTTTTAAATAACGTGATTTTATCAAAATTATAAACGATCAAATGACA